>WMKJ01000159.1:0-22663 GCA_009733715.1 Herpomyces periplanetae | reverse complement strand
GAACTTAATGAATTTGCCAGGGAATGTGAAAAACAGGGACGGTCATTATGGTTAACGGGAATACCAGTATGTTTGCAGGAATAGGCCGTAGAGGTTAAGTAGAAAGTGTTCAAATGTACGACATAGCGTGCAAGGGAAGCAATGGGAAGACACGAAAGACAAAAGAAAGAATATTTCGCCCGAACCCAATCTCCGTATTCAGCTCAAAGTAGATGCTATTATCAACTTTCTCCCTTTAGCAAGCACAATGAAAAGCGCGGGGAAAAAGTTTTGGCTTGGAATGCGTTTAACTCGGCTCCCAAAGTAAACGCCGAGCACCACGCCCTCCTCGACCCAATGACGGTGGTCTAGCAAATGATTCCGGATCAATTGGCTTGCTAAAATCCAATGGTGGTGTTTTCGCCGGCGTTGTACGGGACACATAATTGCCTCGATTGCGCGAGTATACACCCCGATTGAATCTTCGACCTCCTCCACCGTTACTCATACCACCACGGCTTGGATTAGATCCGGGTAAGCGCTTAGAAGATCTTGTAACCATATTCAAATCAAGTGGTAAAATCCCATTAGTATGTTGAGGTATCACAGGCGGTGAATTTTGTATAACAGGATCGTCAAATTGAAGTTCAGTGTCAATGGGATCAATGGGATCAATGGGTGGAGGTGACAGTTTCAAGGGTTCAGGATGGTTATCTTCCTGTAGTATTGTAAAAGGGAGATTGAATGTATCGCTATCCGTAAAAAGTTTAGTCTTACGATCATCACTGAGAATTTGATCCCAGAACCTTTCTAAACGCATTACTCGAATTTCGAACCGACGAGCAAAAGAAATCTTAACGGCATCATTCGTAAGAAAAATAAACGAATTTCGTGGAGTAGATTCATCTTCAACATTATACATTCTCCAGAGAAGATAGTTCAGTAAAGGTTGAAGTCGTTCGGGAAGTACGATTTTTGAAGAAGATGTCGTCGAAAGCTTAATAAAAGATGAATTAATCTGAGTATTTCCACGACAAATCGGTTCCTGTTTAACTTTATGTGAAGGATGTGCAAAACTCGACTTTTCAGTAATGGTTAACGATTTAATTTGATCATTTAATCGTTCAATCGTCGAATCCAGTGTCGAAAGACTTGAAGTAACGCTGGCAGTAGTAGTCGTACTCCCAACACTAATTGAACCCGCTGACATTCGATTAAGATAAGCTTTTTCAGCATCAGCCCACGTATCAAATGCTTCAAAGCCTCCTTGCAGTTGAACTAATCCGTTGGCTTGAACCGAAGGTTGGGATGTAATTTCATCCAACCAAGTGAGCGCTGTTTGCGAGGCAGATGCGAACTTTCCTTTACTCTGTTTTAATCGATATAAAGCATCGAGTGCTGCGAACAAGGTCAACAAATCGATCAACTGATAATTAAGTGTAAATTAACGGTAGGGCGCGAGTAAGTGATGTACACGAAAAGAGTAGATCATTAACACAAGGTATACACGACATACTGTATAAGGGAACGTATAAACGAAGAGCGCCCGCCATGATAAGCTTAATAAAGCTATCCCGGGTAGATTTTTCCAGGCCTGCGATCAAAGCCATTTCATCAACGATACACTGAATCGGTTCATCATTTTGTGAATTATCAGGAGGCATGATTAACACGATTCACTATATAGAAGTGAAGATACAGTGAGAAAGGTAGCCGCAGTAGTAAAGGGTGAATTTTCACTGGCAACATAAACTTTTTATAATTATTCGTGTATCGAAGTATTACTGATTACGAGAACCTAATTCTGTAACGAGATTTCAGTTAGTTAAATAGATTAAAATATCCTTCAAACAATGATGTACTTTTGTAAAGGTAAATTAACTTTAATCAATCGCTCAAGTGTATTAAATTCACTGAATATCAAACCCAACTACCATTAACTTTTCCAGTTATTAAATTTATCTCTCTTTTCAAATCACGTACCATGAACGTGCAAAATGCACTCGCCAAAATTGCCTCTAATGTATATACGTATTAAATTCTTTCAATTTCAACAAAGTTAATCGACTATCATCAACCGAAAACTGCTGGATACTACCACCCATAAATTATATCTCCCAAACAACTTTCCCACTATAATAATCCACAATTTAAGCCCAAATTATCAAACTCGTCACTTTCCCCCCGGGTTAAGCGTTCCAAGTTTTCCCAAAATCCTTTTCTGACGCCGTGATGATCCTTTAAATTACGCTTCTCGGCAAATCGTTAATCCCCGCTGCCGCCACATCGCCTGTGATCAAGCCACATGTGCCTATGATGTGTGGCGGTGCATTTGTCTTTCGTTGTCAAATGGTTATCGTGATAGTTTTTTAAAACTTTTACAGTTTAAAATTTAGTATAATTAGTCCCTATGTAACATCTTGTATTGTTAGTCTTCAAATTCATGTGTTGTTCTACTTCATTGTACTTACTTTTTCATCAAGAAGTTGGCCAGTTGAAATGAATTCTCTGTTACCAATGTTCAGAAAACAATATTTTGATCGTCTACTCTTACATTATTTTAATAATATCTTTACAGTTGCCATATTTCACTAGTCCAATAATTGACAATCAATTAAACTATACTAACTCACAGCTGTCGCAACTAAATACAGCCCACGTACAAAGAATGCATCATAGTGTTACATTACTCTTGCTTAGTCCAGATAATACTTCATTTTATTCATATTAATCCGTATGTACTATAAAAATTTATCAATCTAATGAGATTGTCTTATCCATTTCTAAATGTTAAGTAATCATGACATTTACAATACCCTGCAATAATAACGCTCTAAAACAAATACAGTAAGGCATTCCGAAAAACTATAAAAGATATCTAAAAACCTTATATCCTCATAATTAAGTGTTTGTTCCACGCTACTGCAAACATTGTATAAAGCTTTCCACACATACCCATCCCACATAAAACTGAATCATCGACATATAGGTAAATGATAATTACCCAGGGTTAACGCGAATATCAAGGGTAACTGCAGGGCATCACCAAAGACTAATTAACTCTTGTGCAAATTTTGGACTAGATAATCCGATTAAACAAATAATACACTAATCTTCGAAATACAAATGTTAACGATGAATTTTTAAGTCAGCATCAATGTAACAATATTCGAATATATTTTACTTCGGATAAATCTTGCGAAATAGCTATTTCCATGAATCTAATAGTGTGAGAAGTACCAAAAGAATTTGAAACAAACAAACCGGATAGAGCCAAATCCTCAACTAAAAGATTTACGTATCACATTAACCGTGGTTTTGTATCATCTTGTCCGGCAGTACAAGGCATCGAAGAAACAATACGAAGAACGGGATATTCAGCTCCACGAACTGTTAAATTGTATATGGAATCTTCCATTTTATCAATGCATCGGCGAAGTACGGTAAGTTTATTATCGAAACTATGGCGAAGTGAACTCTTTGGGGGGATCTTTAACAGTTCTATATGTCGTTGGAATTCGTTAAAATCCCTCAGTACTGGCCTTAGTCGTCCGGAAATGATCTGATTTAAGCCTGATACCGAATCCGTTGATGGAGAATCTTGATTTACTCGTGATAAAGTAGTTATGAAAAATCGCATAGCTTCTCCTACCATATCAAAGAGCCCCAATACATAATCATCCAATTGAAGAATCAACGAATATTTCTCCAATGTGCTGGGTGAGGAACAAGATGAAACTGGTGTAGCATGAAGCGAAATCTGACTGAACAAACTCTCTGTAGAATCACATTCAATAAAACTAACAAATTTTTTAAGGATAAAGTCATAAGGTAATATAGTCTGAGATTCCAGGTAGTATAAGAAGGATAGCGCTTCCATGAATTCCTGGTTCCCAGATGAGATAACTGAAGCATACTGTAAAGGATTTAAGTCGGTAAGATGAGACAATATTGCCTGGTATCTAGCTTGAATCATTTTAAGATATGGTTCTGTCGATTCAATAATATGTAAATCAACTTGTGTTCCCAAAGACTTCATTCTAGTATAGAAGGAGAAAAAAAATTAGGCCGGATGGGTAAAACGTCTTAGAAGAAATAAGAAAAGAGCATACCTTTGTAAGTTAAATATTCTTTCCGTAACTGATTAGTTAAAAATTAATCTATATAAAAAAAATTATCCATACATACACTCTTTTACTGGACGAAGTGATATCCCGAGATAATTTATAAATTTGCTCTCTGCGGTCATTTCTGTCGTCAAGAATTTCCCGAAAATTTGTAAACATTGGCACCAAATCATCCAACTCCATTGAATTTGAAATAATTATTTCAAAATAATTTAGGTTGTGTGTGCAAGTTTAATAGAATCTACCAAGAACCACTTGAACAAAAATGAGAAAAAAAAAGTTGAAGAATCATCGAAATAATATGAGTTGGAATAACCGGATAAATATTATCCCATTAGTCAATTAAAATGTGGGGCAATTTGTTGAGAGAAAATTTGAATGGAAGCTTTGATGGAAGAAGATGAGACGAAACAAGGGGTAAAGTTGAGAAATTTAATGGAGCCCAAGATTAAAAGGAAGTAACAATGTGACGTAACGAGATATATGTCCGAACCGCAAAGTTGTCAATGCAGATTTAAGTGAAATGAAATGTGAAAGTCTGGCTAAGGCTCTATCTTTTAAGCTTCCATAATTCGCTACTATGCTATTGATAAACTGGGTCAGCCATATAACTCAATTCAACTGGGATAAATGATAACTACTTACCAGTAACATCATTGCGTTGTAGATTCGACGTACAAAGCAATAAAGATAAAAATCTCTAAAAAATATATCTGGTGCAAACTCTACGTCAAAAACTTGATGAACTGCGTAAAGTAACCTTCTTTTAATAATTTCATTTCCTAAAAATTCAAGCCCAAATTCATCCTCAAAATTTCTTGGGAATTTCTTCAAGTCTCCATTGCAACACTTTTCCAGTAGGTTCACAATAATAGGTGCGATTGCACTCATAGCGCTGACTTCATTTAATAGTCGTAACTCTTGTTTGTCAAATTTACGTATTACAATACGAATCGGTAATGATACAGCTAATACATTTTGTTTTCCTGCGTGATGATAGCGTAATTCATATACACCTGTTGACCACCATAATTTCCCAGACCTAAATTCTACTTCTCCTTCTACTACCCTTTCCTCAGTAGAATTATTCTCATCTTCGCTATGATTTTCAATTTGTCTAGCTTTAACCATCTCACCTTCTTTTATTATACCTTCCTCTGCTCGGGAATCTGTATACGCTCCTCGACAAACAGCAATCCATCGGCCTTGACTAGGAGTTTGAGTTATTTCACGGGATCTATTCTCCTTGTACGCATAAATTCCAATCCAATCCTTTTTATTGTGTAGAAAAGGTGCTGTCCATTGTACTCGTATTGGTGTACCGAATTCGAATTCCTGACACTCCAAAAACTGTCCTTTTTCAGTTATCGAATCTGTGTTATTCAATGAGACCGTGGTTTCATTGCTGATTATGCCAGTCTTAACTGAGTATAGCATGGAATTGGCAATTGCAAATTCTTCTTCTCTCTGTTCTAGAAATTTATAAATCTTATGTGAATATAGCTGAAGGAGAGTAGACGACTCTTTGACTAGTGTTTCCACTTCTGCTTTAACACGGGGGCTGGTTGTCTCGACTACATCCTCCACAGCATCAATAGCTTCACTGATAATTCTCTCCAATTTACCCTGGACTTCACGAACAGCTTTGGGTAATGATTTATGTACACCCTTAGAGAATCCAGAATCGCGACGAACACTTTCGCCGTGTAGCTTACGTAAGTGAGGTTGTTCGACAAATTCAATGAACATGAGTGTTGCTACATGAGAAATAAAGGCTAATCCATAAATAACTGGATTCCAAGAGATGAAAGCAATACCCCATACACCAGCTAGACCAAGAAATTGCTCAGGATTATTCCAGAATCGGTATATTCCTTCGTATGAAAGCGTAGTAGAATTTTCAAAGAAAAAGTCGCCGAAAAACCATCCAAATTCACCAAGAGTTTCGTATATGCTTTTAGACGTCCAAATTTGCATTCCTATCAATAGTGCTCCAAAGACAAGGCGAAAAAGAAATGGACCATTACTCCACTGGGATGCAGAATTGTAGAATTTGCATGCAGCTGCAGCGTAACTCGAATAAAGCATAACAGTACTAATATAATAAAGACCTCTCCAAGCCCTCCAAGCTTCTTCAATTCCTTCACCACGTTTAATGTAATGTCTTGTCCATGATTTTTCGCGCGATTGTTTAAATAGGATAAAACCAATTCCCAAGGAAAACCAAAATCTCCAAGCCAGAGCGTTCAAGGCAAAGAAAAGTTTAACGTTATAAGAAGAAGGTGTTAAAAAGGTGAAGAACATCATGTATGCAATTAATAGAAATGCCGTTAAATCTGTAGTACGATGAAAATCAATATTCTGGATGCTTAGTAGATTATGCAGTGAAGGTGATTGTTGTGAGACTGATAAATCTGATATTTCTTTGATGGTATTACAACTTGTGTTGACTGTGGTTCCCTCGGTTTTTGAATGAGAATATAACGACTTAGTCTTCTTTGGAGAATGATAAGTAATTTCAATATGAGGATTTTCCACGAAACTAAGAAAGGCGAACTGAGAAGCATGTGTTGCTACTGAAACGAAGAAGACTTCAGGACTGGCAGCTAATAATGAAAGACCATAGAGCCATGTATAACCAACGGAATACATGGGATGAGGTGCCATTTCGAATACGCCATTGAATTGAAGTTTTTGGTCAATTAAAAAGAAAAAGTCACCCCAATACCAAGCATAGTCTTGAACAACTCGATGGGCATCCATTTTAACCCACAGATTAACGAGAATTATGGTTATACCACAAACCCAGCGACATGTTGTTAAAAGTATATGTTCCCCGATTGGATGATGAAATTCTGCCACTGCAAACAAACAGTACGATGTAAAGTCGCACATTAGAATTAGATCTACAACTCTTCGGAATACGAGCCAGGTGTTAAACTCGAGGTTCATATTTTCAAAACTGTAATCACCCACAACGTAGGATTCTAATTCCCAACGAATTAGTGAATACAAAGTTAAGCGTAGCCAGCCTTGATCTGGTGCAAGGGGTGGCCTGGAGAAAATTTTTGAATGCTTAGCCCATTTAACAAGTTGCTGTGAGGTTGACTGAATTCGTAGGAGGTATCCGATGCCAAAATTATAGGATATTCGCCAAAAGCAAAAGATTAAAACCCATGTGACTGATTTAGTTGGGCCAGGTTCACACTTAAACCAGAACCAAATGTGTAATGCTAAGATTGACAGGATAACCATGTCGGTTAAATTTTTTGAAACTGTTGGATAGAGTAGCTGAGTGACCATATCGTGAGTTTTAGGAACCTTGAACGTAATACCAGAAGGTAGTTTACCAAGACGTGTATGACATTGCTCAGTATTTACACGTTGTAGTTTTTCGTTGGTATTTTCGGTTTTTTTTAGTGTATCGATAGTGAAGTCCTTTGTAGGATTTTCAGCTTTACTTCCTTTACTCTGGACTTTTTTCATGGTCATTTCGTACTATAAGTCGAGTAAAGTGAAGTAAGAAATTAATACAAATTTGAACCGGTGAAGATAATAACTGAACCTAAAATAAAAAACGTAGAGGGTTAAATTAGAGAATGAATTTGACTTGAAAATTGTGGACCATAGGATAGAGTGGAGAGCACGCGCACAAGCATTTACCCTGGATGAAAATATGGTAATTTTAAGTGGATATTAAGTACGACAGTTTGGAAAATGATGGTCGAGATTAATTTTGTCGTGCAAAGTAGTCAGGCGACAAGTTGGTACAGACGTAGCGCGAAAAAAGTAAGCTTTTGACGGGGGAAAGTATTTAAAAAAAGAAAGCTTAAATGGACAAATAAACAATCGGCTTCAGTAGATGCAGCCACGATGTAAAAAAGACGGGTGAAATAGGTGAAAAGAATTATAGAAATAGTAAGAAAAAAAAGGTTTTAATTGACCCATACATATGCGTATGGGTAATGATTTAGTCGAAATGATAGGCCGGACTAGAGTCGAGCGAAATCACCTTGAGAATGAGATGGTGATAAAAAGTATTGTCACCATCAAAGGGGTTTTGCCAATAATTTAAATGTTAAATCCATCGTGTCGTGCAGCTTCGACAAATCTCCATAATCCGGCATTTCGAGAAGCAGTTTTGACGATATTCACATCATCAAGGTTAACAGGACGATTAATTTCAGCATATCTTACTTTTTGATTACCGCGATTAACCTTTCCAACATGAGCTCTAGGATAATATTGTTCCATTATGTGGAGGCATAAATCCGTAGAAACATTTTTGGCTAACCATTTTACTATTTCAACACCTTCATGGGCGTAGCCTGGCATTACTAGATGTCTCAATAAAACACCTTTTTTTGCTATACCATCTGGTGTAAAACAAAGATCACCGACCTGATCATACATGATTTTAATACTTTTCCGAGCGTGAGTAGCGTAGTCAGAAACTTTGAGGTACCTTTTGCTAGATTCAACGCTCCAGAACTTGAAATCTGGCAAGTATATATCAATCAAACCATTTAAAAGCTCCAGGCCTAATTCAGTGTCATACGACGAAGTATTGTAAATTATGGGTAAATTTAATCCAAGTTCAGCAGCGTGTATAATTGCCAAAACTACTTGAGGAATAACATGTTCAGGTGTAACAAGATTAATATTGTGAACATTTCCTTGGTTTTGTAATTTGATTAACCATTCCGCAAGTTGTTGATAAGTTAGATCGAAACCTTGGGGAATGTGAGAAATGTCGAAATTTTGACAGAAAACACATCTTAAAGAACATCCCGCAAAGAAAACTGCACCAGACCCATTATGACCTTGCAGACATGGTTCTTCTCCAAAATGGGGTGCGATTGTATTAACTTTTATTCGTTGAGCTGGAATAAGACAAGCTCCAGTTTTTTCGTAGCGGTTAACATCACAAAAGCGTGGACAAAGATTGCACTGAGTTAAATGATCCTTAGCCAACTTGCGTTTATTTTCTATTTGTTGGGGGGATAGTAATAAATATTTCGGTGTATAATTATCGAGAAGAAATGGTGGTGCAAGGCTCAGGTATCGAATTTGATATGGGATAAGCGTGTAAAATGTAACAGGATAAACTGAGCCTTTATATGGGATATTATGACGAAAGAAATGAAGCATGGCCAAGATTTAAGTAAAAATGTCTTGTTTTAGTGCATGAGAATACAGAGGAATTAAGAAACTTCGAGAATTTCACGGTGCAAAACGCCCATTTTACGGGGAAAGTTGAAGGGATAAATGAATCTAAAGCAGAGTCAATAACTTATTGATCGCATTAATTTCGTCAGGTAAAACAATATTTCAACGTATAGTTTAACAAGGTGATATCAAAATTTACAAATCGGTGAACTTGTCTAGTTATTGAAATTCACACATATTTCCCCATTAAAATACTTAACGAGGATTTATAGAACAAGGCAATTCATCATACACTTTTAACTGCAAAAATTTAAACATTTTTCATTCCACACAAAATATTATCTATATTACATTTATCGACGTTTATCATCTTTATATTAAAATCATTCATGTTTAATTAAACCCTTCCAGAAAAAGTGTAAACTTTGATTAATTAATGCGTTAAGTATCTAGGATTATCATCATCACCAACCAACGCTTCAATCGAATTACCCCTTCCGGACGTTAACAATGTTCGCCTTGGTAGTTCCAGATCATCCAGTTGTTACAGAAAGTACAACTTTATCACCAACTCAATGTACATTTACGATTCCAGGAACGATTAACTGTGAACAGTTTGCCATTTTTTTATTACCCGGAGCTTCTTTACCACCAGATTCAGCTGCTGCTATTTATCTAAAGAAGGGTACCAATAATGATTTTCGTTTTATCGGAGCTTTAGCTCTTGATAAGCCGTCGGCAATTTTCAATGTAGATGAAATTGAAACGGGTAAGTCTAAGTGGATTAACTTGAAAAGATTGTTAGCCGAGCTAATCGTTATGGCAATATCCTATTTGAGTAGACTCACAACTAAATACAGCTGATCAATCCATAAAGATCAAGGAAATTTGTGATATTATACTAGGAATTTCAATTGAACCCGTTTGGCAGGTGAAAAATTTACTTTCAACTTTGCAATCCTCCACCAATACAAACAAAGATGCAGGTCTAAACTCTTTACGTTCAACTACATCTGAAACTACTCATATGGTTGTACATAGTCCCGACCCCGTAACCACTACAGCCTTAGCGCAGAGAATAGTTAGCGATGCGTTTAACTATTTATCAAGTTTTTCCTACAAAACTGCCCAGGGGAACGAAGTAATTCCTTTACAGAATTTGATGGATTGGTGGAAGAAATTTCAACGCAAGCTAGAATCCGATCCTACATTTCTTGAAAGAGATCAAAAACCTTGACATGACAATAGAATTCCTCGTACGCCCTTCCACTCAGACAAATAAAAAAACTGAAATCCAAGTTTTGAACGTTTCAATACAATAAGCGGTTGCTCACCTTTGTTAAATTTTACTTGCATTTGTTCACCATTAACACAACGCTCCGTGTACTGATCAACCTACAAAAGCGAGCATATGAATAAAGGATGACTGTGTAGGTGTATAAATGCATAATAACCGTCATCCCACCTAATCTATTAGTTATTGATGTGTATATCATTCCGTTCCCTTCGGACAATCTAATATTTACAATCATGTACGGCAATACCAATCAAGTTAATTTATCTTTCTAATTTAAAACCACTACCTCTAGTCATTTTTCCCCTAATTTCCACTATACCCCCCGACTGTCAGCGCCCCTCGCCCCGCACAGACCCCCCGGCCCTTTCCCGGCTAAAAGCATCCCCACTCCGAGTCATGTGACATGTTGTATAGAGTGACGTCATGTGGGGAGTGAATGGCAGACCGTTTTTGTTGAGAGAATTGTTCTGGAAGGACGGTTTTAGATTTTGGTAAGTTCATGAACATTTTATGAGAGATTTGTTCACGATTTGTTAAGACAGTGACTTGGTTTATTTGCTAGAGTACATTATTATTAATTTGAAGGAAAAAAGTCACCCCAGCATTGTTGAAGGTTTTTAATGATTTAAATTTATAATTTCTGGTATACTTGTTTCATAACTTTTGACGATTATATCCAATATTGTATTTTATCTTTAAGATCCATGCAACAAACTCTTCGAGAGTTTATCATGAACAATAAAATGGAAAAGAATATCATAATCTTAGGTGGATCAATAGCTGGAATTACCACCGCCCATTATTTGTTACGCAATACAATACCACAACTTGAAAACTGTACAGCTGCAACTAAATCCATGGAGGAAACAGAATCTTCAGCTTCAAATGATTTACCAAGCATTAACTACCGTATTACACTAATAAATCCGAGCTCGAAATTTCTGTTCAGAATTGCCTTACCTAGATCAGTGGTTCGTCCGGATATGATTCCCATGGAGTCTCTCATGCAAGACATTGAACAGGCCTTTCAAGATTATCCTCGTGATAAGTTCACCTTTATTCAAGGATGGGCAAACGAAATTAATCCAATAACAAAAGAAGTAACCATAAAGCTAGCTGGGACGTCTCAGGACAATCCATTCTTCAAAACTATAATATACGACGCATTGGTTATCGCAACTGGTTCATCAACCCCGACAAATACTATTTGGAGCCCTAATACTACCGAAGACCAAATTCTACAATACTTTAATCAAATGCACGAAAGTGTTAAGTACGCCCAATCTATCCTAGTCAGCGGTGGTGGTCCACTCGGTGTAGAAATTTGTGGTGAATTAGCCGCCAATTTTAAACCTTCTCCTACATCAAGCTCCTCTAATCCATCGCCCCCTCAGGGTAAGCCGGACCTCCCAAATTCCGAAAAGACCATTTACCTTGTATCGAAACAAAATCGTCTTTTATCATCAATTCGTCGACATGATGTGGGTGACCGTGCTGAACGTTATTTGAGAAATATGGGCGTTCATCTCAAGCTAGGGGTATCTGTTGAATCTGTTGAAAATATTAATTCGAGCACTCTTAACCCATCCCAGCAACATGTCTCTGCAAAAAACATGGTACATTTTTCCGATAAAACCTCCTTGCCCATTGATCTAGTTATCGATGCTACAGGGTTGAAGCCAAACTCATCTTTTCTACCTCCGACATGGGTAAATGATCGTGGATATATCATGGTTGATGACCATATGCGCTTACTTACCCGCAATATTCGGGATAAATCTTCTTCCATCACCTCATCAATGTATGAGGATAAGGATCAATCTTCAATTTATGATGTCCCCAGACGTCGATGCGTTTACGCTATTGGTTCTGTATGTTCTTATATTCAGGGAACCGTTCTTGATGTTAAAAATTGTTTACCCGCACTCTCCGATAGTATAGCATACGACCTGTCAAATGGTGCTCTTGATTCTTTAAAACCCAGTAAATGGGTCCGCCAATACATGCTCGAGCATCCCGAAGCTTATATCGACTTTTCAAATTCCTTAGAATTACCCGCTCTTGGTTCACTTTCACGACGTTCTGACACCATGATTGTCGTTGTCGGCCCCAGCTATACAGTTGGTGTAGCATGGGACTGGTGGCTCCCCTCAATCCTCGGATGGTGGTTCAAGGGTAGAAGTTATAATATTGAAGCTGTTGAAGGTTTCGTTTCGGGAACTCGTTTATTTTGAAATGTAAAGCACTTATTCGATTAATCCGTCCAAAGAATACCACCCATTGTCATAAAACAGCTCCAAAATAACATATATACTTCCTGACAAACACTATACTGTTATTGTATCTCCCTTCCTGTACATCAAATCAGCATCTTCATCACTACAATTACCACTATAATCATCATCTTTTCCCTTCTTAAAATGCTTCCTCCGACAGATTCTCATGGAAGTCTCTTCCTTCGACCGTAGCCTGAACAACTCCTTTTCGAATAACAAAATCACCAAATTTTTCATTTTCTTCACGCTCCAACGCATACGATTTTATTAACGGACTTAATAAACCCACAATGTCACACTCTTTGACATTACTCCGATACAATTTATTAAGCCTCTGCCCGTAATAACCTCCCCCAAGATAAACATTGTAAATTCCGTACGCTTTACCCACAAAGCCAACCTCCCCTAACCACGGTCTAGCACATCCATTAGGACAACCTGTCATCCGCATTACAATGGAATCGTGTCTAAGGCCATACTGCTCGACTACTGTCTCCATCTTCGTTATGAGTCCGGGTAAATATCTTTCGGATTCTGCCATAGCGAGTCCACAAGTAGGAAATGCGACACATGCTGACGAAGAGAGACGCAAACCAGAAAACTCTGTGTTATCCAGTTTAAACCTCTTAAGTAACGCTTTCATCTCATCAAGCTCTTCATCGCTAACTCCACTTAATATGAGATGTTGATTGCCCGTAAGTCGAAACTCGCCCTTCGTACTTTGCGCTACCGCTCGTAGACCACGTTTCATCTCAAACTCTACTCTATCCTCAATTCGTCCATTTTCAATAAAAAATGTAAAATGATTAAGCCCTTTTTCATCTTTAACCCATCCAAAAGTATCAATGTTTCTATCAAACTTAAACCCTCGCGCCTTTTCAAATCCAAATCCCATCAGTTCTTCTACCTTACTTTTGAATACCTGAACTCCCATATCATCAATTGTGTATTTGAGTCGCGCATGCTTACGATTTTTGCGATCACCATTATCCCGCTGAACTATCATAATCTTTTCGCAAACTATCTCTGCTCGATCCGCTTTAACGTATCCCAACATTCGACCAATTTGTGGATAAGTTTTCCGGTTGTTATGTGTAACGCCCATACCACCTCCCGCTAAAACGTTGAACCCTTCTAATTTACCGTTATCCCCACGAATCGCTATCAATCCAACATCATGAGCGTAAACATCCGTATCATTATACGGGGGAATGGCAATTGTAATCTTGAACTTTCGGGGCAAATACGTCGCACCGTATAGCGGTTCATGATCAACCACCGTGTTACCGGCTACGAGTTTCTTTCCTTCCTCTTCATCCATTAACCATATTTCATGATAAGCTGTCGTTGATGGTAGTAAATGATCACTAATTCGCTTGGACACCTCATAGACTTCTCTATGGTATTCCGAATGTTCAGGAAGGCTGCTACACATAACATTCCTATTTACATCTCCGCATGCCGCCAGTGTCGTCATTAGGGCCCGATTAATTGCTTGCATTGCAGGCTTAAGTTTTCCCTTAATCACACCGTGAAATTGAAAAGTTTGGCGAGTTGTCAACTTCATCGTACCATTTCCAAACTTATCCGCAATCTCATCCATTTGAAGCCATTGCTCAGGCGTCGCAACTCCACCTGGTAATCGACATCGAATCATAAATGAATAAGCTGGCTCCAGGCTCATTGCTTTGCGTTGTTCGCGCAAATCCCTATCATCTTGCATGTACGTTCCATGGAACTTAGTTAGCGTTTGGTCACTTAAGCTAATTGCTCCCGTTGTAGTATCAAGTATCCCTTCTTTAATTGTCCCGCGCAGATACCTTGATGACTGCTTAATATCTTCAACAGTTTCAGTCGATTCTTCTGGCTCATCTAACCCAACTCCGCCTACTCCAAGTGCTGCCCATATCTTTGTTTCCCACTCTGAATAACCTGTCATAAACCCATCCGGATCTTGATCATCACCAAGTCCCACAGGGCAGTAAGCTTTCGCTCCGTAGCTTTCCAACCGCAAAAATAAATCCTTGCACGGTTTGTTATAATAAAATTTATCCTCTGCTCGTGGCCAATAATGGCTATCACCTAACCCAAAGACGCCAAAATTCAAACCTGAGAGATCAAGAGTATTATTTTTAATATACTCCCACAGACTTCTCCCATTACCCGGGAACTCGCCTTGGCCGGCAGTGCTCGTGAGAAAGAGGACATTTTTTTCATTACCCAAATCTTCACCTGCAAAATCTTCCATTACAATAAGTTCGGTTTTCAAGCCTTTTTGAGCACCACGCTTGGACAATTTTTCTGCTAATCCCTGGGCATTACCCGTATCACTTGCATATAATACTTTGACAGGGAGGCCAGAAGACTCATTTTGAATTTTTTTCTGTTCCAACATCGCTGTCTTCTTTTGATGTTCTTCCATATACTTTCCATAGTGTTCATCAATTCCACTACTAATTTCTGGAATTCTCTTCATCATTATTGAAAGATAATTATCACGTTGAAGAAAGGCAGAAAGTTCGCCTCGAATACACTCCGAATCCAGTTTGAAACACTTGTCGCCATTTTCCTCACCCATAGGATTCCATCTAAACAGGGGCCAATAGCCGGAGTCAACAGCCTTCTTACTATCCTTTAAAACTTCCAATGGACTGTCATTGTCGTTATTGTACGGGAGATAAGCTACTATTATGCTAGGGCCGATAAAACGGTTGGCTTCCTCCATAGCTTGCAATACTTGGGTGTAGCTCGAGTATACTGCAACGCTGGCAACATATGCGTTTCCAAAATTCATTCCATACAATGCGATGTCCTTCTTTCTCGGTTTGACCACCTCGACCCCTCCCTGCGGCGCCCCATCATACTGAGTTGAGTCAATTATTAGCATATTCACGTTCCGTCCACTTGTTAAAAAGTGATGAACACCCGACCTTCCAAGGTCATACGCCCATGCATCTGATCCGATTAACCAATGGGACTTCTTCTCAAACATGTTCAGCTTGTCTAAAATCTTTTTAGTCAACTCAGTATTTTCTTGTAAGAGAAGCTCCTTTGCTTTCTCAATAAGTTTCCCGTATACATTATCGTAGTCCCGTTTAACAAGCCCATCCGCATTATTTAGCCATTGCACTAAAAAATCCTTTAACACAGGATTTTTTAAACTATTTGTTAAAGTTTTAATATCATTGCTAAAATTGTCTTCTGCATTGAGATAAGTAATCATGCTTCCAAGGAGAAATTCAACTGATGATGATACTTCATTAAGAATCGAAATAGTATTCTCTAAGAAGGCTTCTCTGTGGTTAGCAATGCGCAGAGTTGTACCAAACAACTGATATAAAATATCAATGTATACATTCTCGATTTTCGGCGTTGAAACCTTGGAGGGAGGACCAACTTCCTTATTGCCACTGGAATCAAAGTAAAAACTACCTGAGGCGCATGAATTTATCTTTTCCAATAAATCTTTCTGAAGCGGACCCCAGTCGCTGTTGTTAATCTGACCAACTTGATAACCAAAAATACATATCGGCTGTAATAAACTCTCTTCGTAGCAGCTGGTAACAACATCAAGATAGTTGTATCCCCATCCTGAGAGTTTTTGATGAACTCTTTCAACAATACAAATGCACTTAGCCGATTTTGGCAAAACTGACCTAAATCTAATCTTGACAAACGGTCGTAGCACAACTGGAACAATTAAGCCGATATTCCATGTCATCAAATTGTATCGTAAATCATTCATAAAGTCGGCACTTAGGCCAAATGCGTATACCACATTTTCAACATCCTTTGATCCTTCATAGCGGAAAAAATCATAACACCGCCCTGTTACTGCTAGTAGCCGCTTCCAAATTGCTGTTATAGAGTCGACGACAGAAACAGATACTTTACATGGGAGGGACCCATCCAATTGTTGAACAGCAGTCTGTGAAGTTTTGTGAGAAGGAACCGATTTGACACAACGACCATCGATTGTGTCACGCTCCCCATCGGTTAAATTAAATTGTGACAATAATGTGGTTGGCTTAGCAATAGTCAATTCCATAATACTTTCAAATTCAAAATTGGTTACAAGATTAAAAAAAAGATCCTTAATTTGACTTAAAGTCGGAGGGGATGTTGGCAGACAATTGGAGTTGAAAAAATGAATAACACCTTTTCCACATCTAGATGCAAGAGCAAAGGATGAGACAGATAAATCCAAAACTTCTAGCAAGCTAGAGGATTGAATTAATGTGAAACCGGATTGACGCAGAGACATTATGTCAAAGTAACCGAAACTGGGGTCTAAATCTATTGCCGCATGAATAACCACAGGAAAACGAGAAAGTAAAGTTATTTGACCAAAATACAATGCTAGTGTTGACACATTTGTCATGATGGTAGAAACAGTATCATGAGATAATTGATCCAGGACATTACCAAATGGGTTAGCATTATCATTAATTATGGTAACCTGGAGCAAAATTAAGAATACCATGTTACCCTTCAAGTTTCAAGCTAGCTGTATTTTAGTAAAATGATGAAAGTCGACTAACATTTAGGGAGTTTGAATTCGGGTGTACTTTATGTGAGTTTGCCAGCTTGAGAGCAGCATCGCTAAAGCACAATTGCTCTCGTGGAGTAGATGTGATTAAGTAAATTGGACATCCTGACTCAAAAGATACATGAACGACTAAAAAATGTTAAGTATATTAAAGTCTTGATAATTAATCATTTGGATATGAAACTTACTGATGTCACTGGCACACGAGACACAACTTTCCATTGAATGCAAGTTCAAAAGATCAGAGAACCTTAGAGTAAAGAGAAAATGTGAATGAAGTATTTATTAACTGAAGAATTAGGATAATATAAGCAAACCTAACCAGCTTAATGAATTGCACACTTAGAGGTATATTCTAATTGGAAAGTTATAATATAAAAGTTTAAAATTAGAGTTTTGATGTAGTAGCTTTTGCTAATCAAAAATTAACTCTGAAGTTTCAAGCACATTGTAAACCCTTACGGTAAAAAAACCAAAACAGCAACTTGTAATATATAAATTAGCATTTCACGCGAGAAGACTTCTTCAGAAAGAAAATTTGCCCAAAGACATTTATGTATACCGACAACTATAAATGTGGAACGAATCTATCTCGAAATGAAATAAATATCACACGTAAAATGGCACGATATTCTTACATAATGAAGTAATCGCCAATACTGACTAACAAGGAACATCGGATCCAATCTAATCCGTACCGATAGGGCTGATACTAATGAGATGAGATGGAATGGATTTTGACAAATGAAAAATTGTGATTGGTGTAGTTGAGACGAATGAAAGGGGAGAGGAAAGTAGTGCGGGGAAGTGATTGGAGGGGGCGAGGAGGACGGGGATATGGACAAGGCTACCGACATGGACAAGGACTAAACTGATGTCTTTTCTTACGTAATGTGACAACGTACATACATTGGACAATACTGCTTTTTACGAATAACCTTATTGCTCTTTTCGATGAGATTAGTAGCCAGGGAATCATCCCGTAAATCTTGAGATTTTGTAAATTATGTTCACAACGCATCTAGAAAATGTAAACCTAAGTAGCTTTTCCCTGACACGTCCAATATACACACTCCAAAGCTCAGTATATCATTTTTCTCTATATTTTGTCGATACAAATCATCATATATAATTCTTTAGTATTACGAACGCAAGTGACAGCAGCGAAAAGATTTTCCTTGATACCTATTATTTGTTAGAATTGATGTAACTGTTTCCTCAGTTCATGATCCCGAGTGTTTCTCATACAATCTAATTTTTAAAATTCGAGTAATCTCAAGTATTATTCGCCCTTCCTTTATATAATCAAGACTCCTCCCACGTAAGTGGTACCATCCACATGAAATTCCTTTTAATACCTTTACCAGTCAAGCCTGGGCAATATCAAATTTCCTAATATAATTCCTATAAAATTCGCGTACATCATTCCATAAACTACATTTATTTTATTCCTCTTCCTTACTTCGCACACCTTTCCCTTACTCTTCCATTACTCCCTCGGATTTATTAATAATCCGATACTTATTACATAAACATCATCATGTGATAGCTTTTGAATGGTGTCCATGGAGGGGAGATAGGACCTTGTCATTCAAATTATTGACATTTTCAACTCCCCCTTGCATCTGTCTGATCAATTCCGCGTTGTTCTAAACGTTTCGTGCGATTCTTTAGTTACAGTCGATGCAAAATTCTCTCCATTGTATATTTGTTGTGCTCAATCTTCGTTTCACTAGCATTGCGCGCTTTAAATTATTTAACATCTCCCCCTAACTCGTTTCGCTATACTCCACCCATCGTCTTTCATGGCCTTAACTTCCCATTATAAAATATTCATTTAACTTTTGTTATAATATATTCTTTCAGGATTTCATCATCCTGTCAATCTAATTGTATTACCATTTTAATAATTTCGTTGAAAGGTTAATCAACCTTTTTAGTCCTTTCTGACGCGTTTTCTCTAGTTACCCATCTACCTCCAAGTTGTATTCTTCATGGTTTCCTCATCTTAACTTCTAAATACACTATCTCTCACATCTCATGACAGAAGTTTTATCAGAACTGAGGGAATCACCTCCAACGGATAAAGCTTCCACGCTTAATCCTCAGAATTTGCTCGAGTATATCGTTCGTATACTTACCGTCACTTATGACACCACCTTATCAGATTTACACCAAAATGATTCTCTCCTATCCCCTATTTCACTGCCTGACTCCCTGGCCTCTTGTACGCGATTTCTAGCCGAAAACCAAGCAGCTCTATACTCCCAAAAAATTCTTCAAACTTCAGAGTATCAGAATGGGGATTTTAACCAAAACTCGGAAGTTTCCACTTCCTTGTATACCTACACCCTTTCCACCAAAATTTGTGTCATCTCCAATTGTGTTGCGTGCGTCGCATTCATCAAGAGACCTCACCCGATCGACCCCAAAATCCCCCTCAATTCTCAAATCTTGAGCTTGAACCTTCCCGGATGGTGTCTTGCTGATGGGCCCAATTCCTTGTCAAATTCACATATATCCCCATACGAAGGTTTACATTCCATGATACACTGGGCCTTAACTCCCTACTTCGATGCTCTTACTAAAAAGGACGAAGTGTCTGATGCCCCCTGGGTTAAAACTCAAACCTACACTCTCACTGGTGTTCCTGGAACTAAAAAGTGTATATCAGAATTGGAGTTAAGCTTACTTCAGCTCCAACAAAACATTGAAATTCCCATCTTAATCCTTCCGTTGCATCCAGAAATCCAAAAGGCTTTGGATCGTGCAACAGCTCAAGGAATCACTCCTACAATGAATCTCTTTCCTCAAGCCTTGTTGAATGATACCGCTTTTATATCTAGCCTTCGAATTATGGCCAATGGCTGGATTAAGTCAATTCAAGCTATCACTCAGCTCGCCTCAAACCATATGCCCAGTACTGCTACCCAAGAAATTAATTTCTGGTTAAGCTTGGAGACCGCCCTCAAAGCCATTGATGAACAGGTATCCAGTTATGGTGTTAACTTAACTTTGTCAATATTACAGCAAAATAAGCATTTTAACACTACCTTAAGCTTCAAAACGGATATTGGACTCAAAGATGCTCTTGAAAATGCTCAAAAGTATAATCATTTAATGCGAGAATTTCCTTTAAATGACTTACTTTCCGCACCTTCACTTGACAAAGTACGGGAAGCTATCTACACCATATTTCAACATTTAAACAAAAAATTGAACCTCTCTGGATATCCAGTGATTTCCGCACGATATTTTGTCACTGCAATTTCCTGCGACTTGAACGATCGTGTCCATACCCTCCTTAACGGCCGCTCTTTAATGCATCTTGATTATCGCAAATTTAGAGCCATGCTGAGTCTTTGTGATATGATATGGAAGGCTTGGGATGACAGCATTCAGGAATTTACTACTTTGGCAAGAGATTTACTTAAGAAAAAAAATGAAAAGTATTTCGTCATCAAAATTGAGCTAGATAGTCTCAACAAGACAAGAGAACGTTTGGACTATCTTGGTGCCTTTCGTCATAGCCATGAACAATTACAAAAAACCATTATCAATGTTTTTGGCCCTTCGTCATATTTAGGCACAACTAAGACTGTGTCCAATAACAAACCAGCTTTCCTTAACGATTTAGGGAATACAAGTGTTATTGAAGAGGTCAGTCAAGCCTATTCTGAATTAAAAGATGTCGATGTTCTAGACGTCAGTCCTGAAGGGACACAAATTTGGGCTCAAGCTGAGATGGCATACAATGAGCGTACTACCCGTGTCGAAAATTCTATCATATACCTTCTAAGAGATCGACTTGCTACTGCTAAAAATGCTAATGATATGTTTCGCGTCTTTTCCAAATTCAACGCCTTGTTCGTGCGTCCGAATATCCGTGGAGCTATTTCAAAATATCAGGCTCAGTTGATCGAAAAAGTCAAGACTGATATTTCAGTTCTGCATGAAAGATTCAAAAACCAGTATGGTTGCTCTGAAGCTCGTGCCATGAGTTTGCTGCGAGACATTCCCCCTACCGCTGGTGCTGTAATATGGACTAATCAAATTAAACGTCAGTTAGACAACTATATGAAGCGTATTGAGGATATTCTTGGACATGAATGGTACCTTCACACTGAAGGGCATAAACTGCAAACGGAGCGAAATCTTTTTGTGGAAAAACTAGACACCCAAAGCATATTTACCTCATGGTGCCAAGATGTTAATCGAAAAAAATTGGCTATCTCGGGTCGTTTGTTCAATATTTCTCGAATTGGCTCTTCAGGAAACTTACTGGAACTGCGAGTAAACTTTGATCCACAGATTATAACTCTCTTTAAGGAAGCTCGGAATTTTTTTTATCAATCCTTTACTGTCCCTTTTCATATTTCAAAAATTTCTTGCGAGGCGAAAAACGTATATCCATATGCTATTAGCTTAATGGAAACTGTTCGATTATATTCCCAAGTCATGCAATATCTCCATGGAATACAGGAGGCCCCGTTACTCTTAGCCGGATATATTAACAAGACTCACGAATTCATCGCCAAAGGCATGCCTCTCAAATGGGATTCTATCGTCCAATTTTGCGAAATCCAGTATAATGTTCCCCATCGCAATAATAGTAGCAACGCTCTTGTCCCTTCGTGCAGCGAAAGTATGCATGTTCAGTTTATCAAAGAATTCGCGATTGCCGTTGATGTTTTACAAGCCAAATCTCAGTCTCTTAAGTCCAGCAACGTAACGGTTCGCAGTACGCTGAAAGAGCTTGCCACTTGTCCCTATAGCTTTGATGTGTTTTTAAAGCACTTAACCACCATACAAAATACTGTTGATCAACTGAATTTGGAAAATTATGCAAACTTAGCTTACTGGGCGTATAAACTTAACGGCGAAATTAGCAAGATCTTGTTATGTCGACTTCGAAATGCCATTGGTGAATGGATTAAAGTATTTAGGCGTGAAGAGTCTGCAACAAGGACTCACAGTTTCCATTTCATTAAACCACCAGAAAAGGTTTCTGGGCAGCTAGATACTCCAAAGATATCTCATCTGTTCCATGAGCTGTCCATGCGCAACCAAATCATGTATCTCAACCCCCCATTGGAACATGTCCGAGCTAGTTGGCTTGATCAACTTCACACATGGATTGGGGTTGTATGCTCATTACCAAAAATAAAAGCCTCCCGCTACGATATGCGACTACCGACTTCCTCAGGTGCCATGAATTTATCTGAACAAAATGAGGAAGATAGTATGGAAAGGTTTACCGAACTTT
>WMKJ01000158.1:0-22745 GCA_009733715.1 Herpomyces periplanetae | reverse complement strand
TGTAGTGATTCAAGTTCCCTTTCAGCAGAAAAATCTACAAACAATGCACTCAAAACCACGCTATATTTAGGTTAACTGCGAGTTTCAAGTAAACCATTCGCGAAATTTAAATATATATTTATAGAAAATAATATTAAATATTTTTTATATCGGTTCAGAACTATATTTAATGTTTGTCCTAATAAAAGCAAGGAATACTTTTTTTCTATTAGGAAAGTAAGAGTAAATAAATGTTTCCAAATTAGATTAGTGATAATTCCAAAAGTACGCCACAATAATGTCTAACTTAATATTTAGTGATAAATGGGATACAAATAGGAAATAAAATTTATTTTACTATTTTAAATAACTATTTGAATAAAATCCAAAATAAAATACCGCATGATTTTATGTGTCTAAAACTTGACATAACAAATTTTGTTTTTGTACCTTCTCGTGGATCTAAGGGGAGGAAATACTGTGGCAATCCTTAAAGTGTATAATTGTAACTATGCTCAAAATTTGGGAACAACCGGAAATGTGATTTTGTTACTAATATGACATTACGGTGATAACTATTACGCAATTGAAACTTTATCAGAGTTAAGAAATTGCAATGACAAATAATACCCATTCTCCGGTATTACTGCGACATTGCTTCCTGCAATTACTACGAAACCGTTGTAAGCCCTTGCAGCAAGCCTTACAAGGGTCTTCAGAAATCGTCAACTGATATTTTCGGGAACATAACGACGTTCATCAAAATGCCATATCAATAGCAATATCACGATTCTGATCGTTTCCAAATTTTGAGCATGATCACACCATCCAGTTTGAGGATAGCTACAGAATGTGTTTCAATCAATTCATTGGAAGTTACATAAAAAAGAGTTTTCTAAACTAATTTTAACTATCGGACAGCAATATAATTTCATTGATTTTCTAATTTGAATTCAAATAGTTTAATTATAATATGTATATTAAAGTTTGTACTTAGTTAATATTCCATTTTTAATATAATATGAAGTTACACACTCTTGTTGCTTTATAATGGAATTATCACTAGTTTGATAGAGGTACATTGTTGCACAGATGTTTTTCTAAGGGAAAAAAAATACGTATCTTCGCCGTAGGGACATAGACTAAAGATATTTCTACCCTTAAAAACAAAATATTTAATATTGTCAAGTAATAATATGTAATTCGCTTGATTGAATGGTACGCTTAAAGAACCAGTTATCGCACCCACAAATAATGTGGTTATAAGTGCGTTTGCTGCGGATCTTTCGACTACGAAGTCTTTCGAATCTGCACGTCGATATAAATTTTCTACAAAAAAGTTAGATTTAAGTGGCTAATATTCCTTAACATACCCCATGTCTGAGTGGTTGGCAATTTTGCAAATAATTCACCCTTATTACTGATTTTAAACTCTAGCCTAACCAATTCCCAAGTTAAAATGTGAAGCTTGGAAAAGTAACCATATAGCTGAGTTATACTTTGTATCTTTAATTTTATTCGAAGATTTCACATTAACAGTAGGGACAACCAACACATTATTTTTACCAAGTGTCAGGTAACAGCTTTCCCAATTAAACAATGCTTGGTGCGCTGAATTTTCCAGAGGTACAGGTAAAAGATAGAATGTAGAATCTATTGCTTCCTTGGTCTTCATTACTGTACCATCTTTCAATATTTTTCTTTCACCTTTTCGAGGATATGGTTGACTATTGCTGGAGCTTGACGGAAAATTTCCTTGTTCAACTGAATAAGACGGATTTACTAAACTTGATGGAGATGAATGAGATGTCTTGAACTTTTTGAAAGGTACCTCGGGTTGGCACGAATCGTCATCCGAAATTGGTGAAGTTTTCAATGAATAACTTTGAAAATCAAATATAGAACCTTCTGTTTCATCCGGGGGCTGACAGAGACTTGTCCCCAACAATAACCAAAAAAGTATCATAGTGAATATTAAAAGTGCTTAGTTGGAATATTTGATTTTAAGAGAACGGAAGTTTTTATCTTAATATATTTTCAATAGATAAACTATGAAATATGGAAATAAGAATCAATTATATATGCGATACTTAACATAAAGTTTGAAAAATCTTGCATGCATTATATACGAAATACATGTAATTGTGTTACATTGACATTTATATTTATTGAAAGACGCTATATTACGCGCTTTTACATGTTAATATATATTATATTTCAAAATTAGGAACTGAAATTTTTAATGTAATCCTAAGTTTTACAAAATTTTACCTCAGTACTCCGCTATAAAATTTTTCTAAAGGAAGATATGCATGCTAAAAATTTCTGAATTCAAAATATGGTATTTTATACGGCCTTAAAAGATAATATTTGCTACCTTGCTTAAGAAGTGTATTGCTGTTAAAAATCACGGAGTGATATCTATTCATAATAATATCAGTGTTACTTTTGTTTAATCATATTTCAGTTATTAATTGAGAGGAAGAAGTTAGTGAATGATAATTTTTTAGTTTTATCAACACCAAAAGTTTTGCTGCTGTGTGGCAAACATATGTACATATGATACATATAATACACATAATACATATATTTGACACAAACAGAAGACAGACTAACAAAATTTATATTACACTTAGTTCTCTGTAGCATTTTTTTCTTTTTTATATGTGGTGCAAGAATTGTCATTTGTACACCTATTGCTTATGTGCATATGTTTTTGTCATAAATTTTACCTGGAGCCTCATTTCAATTACTTTCAGTGGGTTGTTTGCTTTGAAATTAAGACATACTCTCTATATGTAATTTTCACAGAGAAATACTGAAAAGAGGCAAGACTGTAAGGGTTCCAACTGTGTCTCACCGGAAAATTGTTGCAGGGCCCACGATTCATTATTTAGCCATAGAGAACTGAAGTTGACTACTTACAATATTAATGTCCGGTTGTCCAAGCGGAGTATTACAGAGTGAAGCTACGTTTAGCATAATCTGACACGTTATATATTTAGCTTGCTTTTTGATATTATGGATGGTAAGGCTTTGTTGTATAATTGGTTTTTTCATATAAGAAATTCGTAAATAACGAGAATTATATGGCACTAAAGTCGTTTTCTTCAAGTATATTTAAACTTTATTGCATGAAAAATTACATCCGAAATGATGCGTATATGGTCCAAGAACATGCTAATTGGGTGCAATTAGCTTCATTTTTCAAGGTGACCATATCAATTTAAGTCTAGATGTGTGTAGTATTCAAGTAGTTTTAGGTAGTATATACCGTTTGGTTTAAAGCGATAATGAACGTGAATTCATAGCTAGAAGCGTTTTGCGCTTTTTATCAATTATTGTGGCTGGTTTCTAAATTGCCATTATAAGATAATTCCCTTAGTAATTTTGTGTTTTCATAGCTTCAAACAGTTGTTCATAGCACTCCTGATATGCTCCTAGCGTTGCAATTGGCAAGATTTAGCTATAATTGTATAGCGATTATTTCACCTTCCAAGATAACAACGGCGAATATGGGATTCGCATGTGCGGAGTTGTAACAGTCTTGTTTATGACGCTCCTTCTATATGTAGTAGTTGGTAGACTTATCTCGAAGAAATGGTGATGGTCAATGCAGATGGTTCATTGCGAGGATGAGGGAAAGTATAAAATTTGCAATCCTTCACGTCGTAGATTTTGTATTTAGGCCGACCTTGATCTTTATTTTATTGAAGCACTTAAAGATTAATATTGTTTTGGTATTTAATTTTGTTTTATCTTTTCATAAAATTATATTCTTAACTAGTTAATTTTCGTTGAACATCTCATGTCTTGTGTGTGATGGACTTAAACAGAAATCACGTGTGATTTATTTGGAGGGTTGATGTCCGTTACGTATTCTTATCGAATAAGACAAACAGCTTGTTTTGTAGTTGTTCCTATATTTACACTATCTTATAACTTTATTTGTCAACTATACTACACCTCGCTGCAGGATAGAGGGTATCATTTCGATGCTACATAAACTATGGCCACGATTACTGGATTGATCCTTTACTAGTGGGGCAGCTGGCCTACAACAGCGCAGAGTCTGACGCTACGAGAACAATTTCCTTTTAAAAAACTACAATCTCAATATTAAAGTCTACTAAAAATTTTATTATAACAGCTCATTGGAGCAAAATGACATGTTACATGTAGATCGACTGAAGAAAATGGGTCGTTAGCTTTGCTTAGCTGTTAAGTTCCTATTTTTCCGGAAGTCCAGCTATTATAGCTTTCAGTACAAAAAATCCTTGATTTCCATGAAAGAGTACTAGATTGCCTGAAAAATCGGGACTTGAAGTATTTCTTGTGCCCTTACTAAAACCAGCTTCCCAATATAGCAAGTTGGTAGTTTTAGGACTGTTATTCCTGAAATGGGTAAATACGAAGCTGAAAGAAACCTTCCCTCCAAACACATGAACGGAAATATTCACTGCGTAGTGAAGCGGAAAAGAAACGACCTGGCAAAAATATTAGAAACGAGGTGAAAATTTCGACACAATAAGAATGTTAAATCAGCTCTATGCTACAGAGTAATGCCGCGATTAGCCTATTCTGTTATTATGATTTTCTTCGCCTTGCCTTTATTAACTATGATTCATAGCCTTTCTCATGCACACAGATGACATTACGTAAATAGTACTAAGATAGCTGATCTATATAGCACCAGTATCATTTTCGTCGAGGGTGTGCAAACATCGAAGCGTGAAACAAGGTCAAGCCCTTCACATCGTTGCTTTTGTATTCAAAGTGGTCTGGATCCCTTTCAAGTATGGATTTACGGAGATTAATTTTGTTTTACAAGTTTCACATATAGCTTTTTTTTTTATGCATAACTAGTTTATATTTTGTTGGGCTACCTTTTATTTTGGTCTAGTCGACTCTGACAAAACTTTCTTGTAGTTGTTTGGAGGATTGTAGTTTTTTACATGCTCAGGTCGAGTAGGACAACTAGTCAATATTTGTAGTTATAACTATACTTGCTTACGTTTTTTTCATGTGCCTTGCTCTACCAATTAAACTACTCCGAACAGCAAAGTAGAGAGTAACACACCTCTGCTAAAAGCAGAATAGGACACGTGAAGACGGATTTCCTTAGTGAGAAGACAATCATACACAAGCAAAGGAAAGAGATGTGATGATGGATTAGGGGAAAAGATAAACTGTGGAAATTTATCTAAGTTTAAGACGGAACATGAGTATAAAAACACAGCAATATGCAAGGACGGAAGGATTTCGTACAATATGGAGAATTGCATAAACAGAAGTATAGCCAAAATGTAGTTAATGAAACTTAAAAAATTTAGTACAAAAGCGTTAAATAATCATAAATAACAGTCTGCGAACCACGAGTCTTTTTATTAATTTCATGAAGCAAGTTACAAGAAACAAAGGTAAATAAGCAGTTACTGTGAGTAAAAAGCTTGCTTATTGTGATAAGAAGTGAGCAATACTCGATTAAATCCCACAATATTTTATTGAAATTTGGAGACTGTCAAGTAGTACAAATACTGATACCCAAAATAACAAATGTCCCATTAGTTCGTACCACGTTGAAACGAATGAGAATCATTAGTATAAGCACAACTCGAAATACCAGTTGGTAACGTTATTGTTAGGGAATCAAGTGCCTGCAAAGAGTAAAAACACAAATCATTCTAGATCACTTACACTTTTGTGAAAGTAGTGACATCTCCATTCCATGATAAATAGTAGTATAAATTGGAATAAAATATTAAAGCCTCCATAAAAATAGATCTGACATCGAGCTCACCGTTTCGTCAACAATAAATTTATTACTCCAAAACTAACAGAATTATTCACGATTACGGTGCCGAAAACATCTATTTACACAAAATTCACACGTTCATGTTACCAAAAATCACTCGTAGCACGTATTTGCTCAGTAAACCTCTTACATGGTACATCACATGGGAAGAACACATATCTACCATGCTGAAATGCAATGTGTAACATCATATGAAATCCTTAGATGCAGTTAGCTCTGCTTATGTAATATGTGCGAATCCCTGCTTCTCTTTAAAAGCAGACCAATCCTGGTAGAGTGATTTGGTTCTCACGTAGTCAAATACCAAGGGATACATAAAGGAAAAACAGATAGTTTTTCGGTTTTCATGATGTAAACAAGGAGTATTATGATGATAATTGTCACCTAACAGGAAATATCAGTTGAACATTTTTTCAGGAGAATAATGTAGTCTGTTACAAGAGTCTGGTTCAGTTTCACAGCAATTTCAAAAAGGGATTCCGTATTGTCACGTCAAAGCTGAATGGACAAACGCAGAAATGTGCGGTTCGCACATATGATGAGTGTTAGGGCACTAATGCGCACCTGTGATCATACCGGAACATTTATTTCTATTGTGATTGCAATTACTAATTGCATTACAATGTCATCACATGAAAATACGGTGAAGTAATTTGATAAATATATATACACGTGGAGATGGCTAACATAAATCTGACTCGAATGGAGTTGACTTAGCCATCTCACGTGTTTAAGATGTCCAAGGTTCAAATGACGACTGGGATCTTGGGAGGATCATCTTTCTCGTTTTATGTTTCTTGTCTTTATCTTCTCGTCCAGCTGTTGATAAAGAGATGACTGCATACTTTTTGTCCGTTACGTAATTATTTTGGAACCATATCTTTTGTCTGATCGACACTGGTATTGGTATTATTACTATGTTTGTTGTGTTGTTTCCCTGTCAATGTTGTAAAGTAAGTTCTGCACAGTGTGTTATTTGAAGCATTTGTAGATACTTCACCCGGCATAATAATTATACTGCCTGTTTGCCAAGTAAACCTTGATATGTCGTGAAAGCGCGTGCAACACCATGCAAGACAACCCAGATGACTTCTCCGTTATCTCCAAATATTTTCTGCAACTGGCAATCTTACTTCTTCCTTTTGAATACAGTGAACACTCTTTTACCATGGTATTTTCCATTATGGCGACTACTTTTTAGGTTAGACTTCTTCCTTGTGCATGCCTCTATACTGTATAAAATCTGTTCCATAGTGCATCTAGTTGTGAGTTTATTTTTTTGCTCAATTCTTGTTGCACAAGTCTTGTGTTGAGCTTAGATGGCCTCCCTTCATCTTTCAGTTTTCTTATCTCCTCTACTTGTTCGCTTGCTTGATAGTGCTGAGTTGTTCTCCTTCAAAGGCAAGCCTTTTACTCGACTTCCACTCTATTGCCAGTAGAGGATCCTGTGATGATGCCGTGATCATATTCTTCAAATTCTGCTAGTGTTGACCACTTAAGGGATACCACTTCAGGGTGTAATAGTAAAAATTCATCTTGAAACACCGAAAAAGACTTTCGGTTAAGAGCGGGCGGTGAGTTGAAGAGCAGCTCCTCTCAAGACACCCTTCCCTCCTTATCCGCAAGATCTTTGTCTTTTCTCTCTCCGGTGGTCACATTCGTAACTGTTATGAAATAAAGTTTGATCAAAGCAGAAAAAAGAACATCCAGTATTAAAACCAGAGAAGCGTCACATTCACCCAAAATATCAAGAATTAAGGTTTTGTGAATGCTACTTCCATAAAATGTTTGTCCATGGTCATAGATGCTTTGAACCACTCTAGAACAAGTGATTACGTTGGAGTTTTAATATTTCACCTGGTTACTAAAATATAGATGACAGTTCTCAGAAATACTGTTCTCCAAAAATAAACTCTGAATATAATATTTAAATATACTAATACATCCACAATTGTTATAGTAATCTCTAAAGACGTTCTATGCTTTCCAAATTTCTCTTTGTACAATAATTTTATCTGTACATGGGGACTAATATTAGTAACTAAATCTCATAACACTATGAATTTTGAAAAACACTCACTGAAATAATCTTGTAATAAAAGGTAATATTTTGTAACATTAGTAGATATTTCGTCTTTGCGGTATTTATGGTTTAGACGTTTTTGAAAATTATAAAATTATAACCATGTGAATTCAAAGTACTTTCATTTATCACAAAATCCGTAATGCAAATTTTAATTGTAGCTATATTAATAACTTGCTTTCAAATTCTTACGCTGCTCTTTTACGCAAGGTATTTGAATTACAAGAATACATAATGACACTTGTTGGTAATATTAAAAATTTGATTGAATATTTAAACATATCTTTGCGTGATTCGCCTTATATGAATTTAGTGTCCGTGCACTTTATGTTCTTTTGTTAGAGTTTTCATTATGTATATAAAATAAATATAAATTTTTGTATAATTTCAAGTTTGATCATGATTATTTTTTTAAATTTTATTGAATTTTGAATTTTCAAAATGATTCATGTTTGGTTATTTTTAAGCTACGTATTGTGCCAACCCAGTCCGAAGTCTCCCACAGAATTTACACATGACATAACTGAGTTCGACTCAATGTCATCATTTTTTGATCGTATACAAGAAATTACTTGCACTTTCAGTTCTTCCACTTCTGAGGTTATTCCAATGGATAATGCTGTCGAAAGCCATCCTCTTCAATCGCTCAATAAAATCACAGGAGACCATCTTCACTCCTCTAGTATAGCTGTTCCTCAACATTCAATAGTAGAAGAACACAACTACGCAAATACGAAATTCGTTGACATAGATTCAGATATTTTCTTTTCTCTAAAGCCGATACCATATGATTCGGATGCAATAATTGATACTAGAATTGTTTGGAGCATGAACTATTTATTTCTAAGTGAGACTGGTCATGTTTTGACAAGATTATCGCCATATTTAGATGAACAACATAGGAAAAACTACATGTATGATCCAAAATATATATATTAGTAATATACTGAATATAGTATTTCAGGTTAGAATTTTGTATAGATACACAAGGATATTTATTGGGGAAGGTAAAATCCAGTTTAGTGTGGGGTAAGTTTACATAAGATTATTTTCTTAATCTCACATTTTACAGAAAATTTTTATGAAAATATGCCAGATTACAGATATGGAAAAGGTGGTTTACCCTTTACCAAAGCTTTAAACTCAACAATCGTCTTAGGGCAACGTAGGGACGAGATTGGAAAAAAGTATAAACCAATCTCATCCAAATATCACAAAATTTTGGAAAGGGATTATTTTAGGCACGGGAATAAAGACATATTTACGTTCTGTTATTACAATGACACGGCTTTATTTTTAGTGACCCGACTTGTTATGTCTCAAAACTGTTACAAATTCAAATTACAGTTTTTATCAAAAACAGTATTAAATACCAAACAATAGGCATAATTGTATTATTGAGAAATTCTTAATGCAAGATATTGTTTAAAATTCACATTTACCCCCAAATATTGGAGAAAATATACACAATAACAAAAGTTAACCATAAAAAAAATAGGTTTGCTCTGGGACCATAGCCATTGTACAGCGAACTGCAGTCTACAAGTTATTACTAGTATATGAGGAAGGCAGCTGTATAATAAAAAAAACAAAACCAGAAATGCAAATATCGCTAAATTTGAAAGTATTGGTATTATTATTATGGTCCAGCTAAATAGCTGACCGAACAACAGCGATTACAAAGCTACTCAGGAGTAATTGTGTCCTAACCATAAAGTAAATGTTTGAGTTCAATCCAGGTCTGTAAAACTTTCATCTGCAGGAATTTCGGATAAATAGTCTTTTATCGAAAAGTAGCAAAAGCGCATCAAGAAAAGTACCAATATCATTACAACGGCAGTGGGCAAAATAATACTGTCGGCCCAAAGTCTATAGAGAAAAAACTCGACCTTCCAAACGTGGTGCAACATTATGCCGTTACCCTTGTTATACGCCTTTTCTTTCATTATTTTTTCCAACTACTAAAAATAAATCTGTTATTATAGCTGAAAGCCTTTTTGTTTCCTTTATCGACCTTTTCTCTCGCCGTAATACAGGTTTATCACTATTGCCTCATTCGCCTTAATAATTTTCCCGTAACCTTCTTATACTCAAATCATTAAAATCTCTGTTCTTTTATGACATGCATGGCTATACTGCATTGTTATCGGGGCCGCTTCGCAAGTCGCATCAAAAATTCATGTTTGAAACTGGGTTGGATTGAAGATTCTTGAATATATTCTGTCACGAATAAATGACATGCTTTTATTTTGTGGTCCAGCCAAAGTCGGATATGGGTGAACGCGCACAGAAAGCGGCACTCACTGGCCAGCTTCCGACAGAATCGCGAGGACACCACACACTTAACATTGCAGCTTATAATGTGTTATAGAGTAGTGTCACGAACGGCATACCCTGGCGTTTAAATATTATTTTTAAATGATGTCTCGAGTTATTCGGAATAGCTTTAAACTAATGTACATAGAGAGCAGGGCCTATCCAGCCCTTGTTAGGTGAAAATTAACATACAAACTGGCCCATGTAGCACTAGTATCAGTCCCGCCAATGATATGCAAGGGCTAAAGCCTGAAGTATACTCTTCGGAATAATATTTGGACAGTGTTCAAGCCTCGGTCGCTCAAGAGCAGTTAGCTTTTGAAATTGTTTGGCTTACATTGGTGCCAGGGAGAATGGTAGTTAGTCTCTTGCTAATTTCAAGTAGAAATTAGTATTTAGAATACTGCCATTTACCCGATTATATGGAGCGGCTTGCTAAAAATATGTAATCATAATGAGAAATGATCAAATATGGTTATCTCTATATGACTTCTGGATGATGTTACTGCTTGGAGAACAGATCTAATTCTCGTGAACCTTAAGCTGGTAACTTTGCGTGCTTATCGCCAATCATTATAGTTGGAGTTTATATTTCTAACATCATATGATGCTTTCAGTTATATTATATTTTTACTGCTTCTAAATAATTCTCAACCTGCACCAGATATGCTACAATTATTGTAGTTAACAATATTTGGGGATTATCTAATGATGATTATTCTATATTCCGAAATAACCACAAGGGCACTTATACTGTTTGCACGTACAAAGTCGTCATAGCCTTCTCTATTAGATTACGACTACAAACAGTAGTTGTCAAACTTATCTTTGTATGGGTGAAATATTTAAGGCTAAAAGTAAAGAGCAATGATTCAAAGTAAAGATTTCGCCGTTTCCCATCTCAAGTCTTTTATATACAAGCTTTGATCTCCTCTATACTGAGGCAATGGGAGATCAATCTTGTTTTTGAATTTATTTTTATTATACCTTTTTAAAAAAATTTCGGCTTAGCTATTTTGTTGCAGTTGAACATCTTTTATCTTGTGTCTGGTAGAATTTGATAAAAAAGACATGTAGCTTATTTTGAAAGTTGCCATCCATTACCTATTCTGGGCGAATGGGACATACAACTTGCCTTGTAGCTATAGGAACTTTTGCAACAAGAGCAGAGAGAAATGAATGATAACCGCACAATTAATTACAGATGTAAATATAATCTTAACAATGCACGTGATTGTATAAAGAGAAGTCTAATCGGAAGGATAGTTACAATGACATTTGCTACTAATAGAAAGAAAATGCTTAAAGTATTTAAATGGAAATAACAAGAATGATTAATATTATCATCTTGAGGATGAGAGATAAATTATGTCCGTATATTGTTGAGATTCCAAGAGTCTTTGACCGTTTGATCAAGTCACTTTTTGTTTAATGCTTCTAAGTTAATTAGGAGAGGAATGAAGTGAAAATGAGTTGTTAATACAAAATTTTACTCTACGTGGAGGATATATTTATCTAGAGGCAGTATATAGGGACATAGTACCATGAGTCTATGACACTAGTAATGCTTCTGCAAGTAATAATAATGCCGATAGCAAACGTAATGGTTAATCTGTCAGATTTTAGTCTCGAACCAAAATGGCGAGCGCCCCCATTAGCTTGACCCGTGTTACCTGATGGAAGGCTTTATGTTAGAAAGTGTGGAGTGACGAGTGGAATTTTTAAATTTTAATGTGTAGTTACGATTACGAAAGCATCGCATAATTAGTTGTAAATCGAATAACTATAAAATTGGAGTTATTCATATTTCCAGTGTTAGATAGACATATTTTCGGACACATACTAAACTTAGCAAATAAATTTAGATAAGTTAAAAAATTTGGAAGCAGGGGAGAGTAAATATGAGTGAATAAATATTTCTTATTTGGGTAATTAAATGAAACTGTAAAGCAGCTACTATTAAATTTATTCAGCCTAAAAACTGGGAAGGTCATTTTGTCTCTCTTAAATTTTGTGTGCATGATCTATGATATATTTACTATTTATCTACAGGATTTGATAGCAATTTGGCTACGCAATGGTACAGAAAACAAGGGTTTTCTTTTAATTTTAGCCTTTTTGTAGTTAACATTTACAATAACTTTTTGGTATCATAAGGAGATGTATAACATTAAGTTATATTTGAAATGGAACATGTGACAGTTTGCATTAAAGTTGACACTAGCCACTAAATAAGACTTATCATTAGTTCCTTCTATACTAAAGCCACGTCCGTATATAATAGAAATACTCCTGTTGTATCATATACTCTCCGGTAACAATTATTTGAGGACATTTGACTTTATTTTAATAAATTTGTATCCTGTCAAGAATTTTGTGGAAAAAATAAGTTCATATTCCATTGTAATGGGGTTTCTTCCGAAGTTAATTTTTCTGTTTCTCTCAAGGGTATTGCTGTCACAGCCAAATGTCAGTTCTCCTTTAACTTATCAAAGTACTTTATTGTCAGATAATGAATGCCCTGATATACCTGATCATATTCTAAATTCATATGGAAACACTGCGACCCTAAGTATTCTAAATCAGTCTGATCTTGATGAAGTTTTTGGAACAAAATCCCTCTCGGACCATTTAGGACCTGATTATCTTACTAAAAATCAACCATCTTTAAGCCATTCTGATTCCACAACATGTAATTAATAATATATATTTTTATATTTAGGTAAAAATTTGAATAATACCTTTAGTTGGCTAAAATAATTCGTTTGAAACAGCTCCCATTGATAGCTCAAGCGTTCCCCCTAAGGATTTCTACATTTGCCCAATTTCTAGGTTCAACTTTCATTCCCTTTCTCCAAGCTGTGAATATGGTTATATTTACGTTAGTGATGAAGACACATTGATGATAAAAACTGCGAAAATTTATTATAACGAACATGAGAAAAACTCAATGTAAGTAATATAAGGCTTTTGTATCAACAACATCTTATACCATTACAGACTCAAGTTTCATTTAAAGGATGACAAGTATTTGATGGCCCAAGCAATGAGATGGAAAGAGTTTAGTAAGTCAAAAATTGAATCATGTTAAAGCTTCGATTCTAACACAATTGTAGAATATGTGTACAACAGATCTCTAAAATTTTCACGTAAAGTGCATATTAGTTCGAATATGTTACACACCCTTGCTCCAAGAATAGGTGAGTCGTATTCGCTGGATGGGGCTGAAAAGGTTGTTTTCAGCGTTACCTATTCAAAAATAAACCGTAGATTCGTATTAAAACACCACAATTCTGCTACGTTTACTTTTTGCGAAGCTGATGCTACTAGAAGCTTCCTTTACTTACACCAAACTGTACGAAAAACTTGCGGACCGTATATATTAGAAGTAATTTACACTAAGGCGTCATAATCAGCATTTATATTATTTCACAATTTAGACACTCTCGCCTATTAAGTGTGAAATTTTAGAGAACAATGAAATAGTTTTGTAATACATCTCAATGACCGATTAATATAACTAATGATAAATTTTAATACAATTGGTCCAGAAACAAAAAATAGCAAACTTCAAAAATGCAAGAAATATAATACAGGGAGAATAGAGAAACGGAAAAGTACTATTCAAACATCCTATAAAATGTAACTGTTGCCAAACTGGCCCTAAATATTACGCTATACCCTGCAGAGAGACATAGTTGGTAGAAAAAGGCATAAAATAACGTCAACAAATATGTGTAGTGATGACTACAAAACAAGCCGTTTGCTCTTTTCGACCGGAATGAGCAACAAAAATCCACCGAACAACCCTCACATCACTTTTGCCAATGCCCACCAAACGCATAACAAAAACAGTTCAACTAAAATAATCTAGCTAAGTAGAACTTCTTATAAAAAAGTAAAGTTAAAATAAACTCAAAAAAAATTTATCTCCGAATGCTTCAATATAGAGAGGAACAAGGCTGGTTTAAATACAAAAGCTAAGAGATGAAAGACCGCGAATCTATACTTACCCTCATCTTCATTTTGTACTTACTGCTCCAACCACCTTGCCATCATCTAGATAAGCCAAGCAGCTACTACCTGTAGCTGGAGCTTGATATATAAGACTATTACAACTTCGCACATGCGAACAGTATAAATACCCTTGGTCGATATATCGTAAAATAGAATAATCATTATTGGATTACCCTCATATATTGCTAACTTCAATGCTTGTAGCATGTCCAGTGTAGCTTGAGAATTATTTTTAAGTCATGATAATATAATCTGACAGATAGCACCATCCGGTATTAAGAACATAAAATCAAGTCAAGATGGATGGCGATAAGCCTGCAAAGCTATCTGCTTTGTGCTCATGGATATTGATTCTTTCCGTCGTGTTCCGACGCTTGCGTATCCTTGACGACAGTGATACTAGTGCTACATAGGTCCGGTTATCCGTGTCCAATCTGCTTGAAAAAAAGCTAAGTACAAAATAAAATACTGTCATTCATGACTCCCGACATCAAGTCAAGAAAAACCAAACATTAGAGTATCCCAAACGCGACTTCTCTGCAACAACAGAGTAGCGCTATTGCGACAAGTTACCGGGAAAAAAAAAAAGGGAGAGGGTCGTAAGCCCCTGGGTAAAAAAGTGGGAAATCTTGGGTGTCCAATGAAAACAAGGAGCAGTTAAATGAAAGAAATCCGTTACAAAAATTACCGAAAACCACAGTTTTGTATTTTTCGAGGGTTCAATTACGCCCAAATTTTGTAAACACCTTCCATACATGTCTGTGTACTTATCCTCAAAATTTGGAATAATCAGACAGGTTTCGGGTTAATCATTTTACGGATTTTATCAAAAATCGGGTAATGGTCATTTCGCACCTATATTTTGTTTTGTTCCATTTCTTGTCAATGTTCTTTAGTTTGCCTTGGATCTTTGTAAATTACGTTTTTTCTCGGTGTCGGTCATCACATGCACCACCCTTTGCTTGATTTGACTTGCATACTCTTCAAAAATGGACTTTTCGATGCTCGAAACATGGACATCTTCATCAGTTTTGACGAGATTTAAGTTCTGGATAAGAATACGGTGTTTTCAGTGATAGATCTATATATATGGAGAGTTAAACTATTTGTCTCGATCCGCTTCATTATCAACCATGAAATTGTGCAGGAACTATTTTTTACAAGGCCTGAAGAGATATGGATGGTTTTGAGTTTTCATATTAAGACACCAAAACCAAAATCACTCATCTTACCAACTGGTACCGAGAACCATTTCGAGCATAATGCTCTTTCGTTCAGTTTAGTTCAACAATGAGCTGAGCGAAAAACCACTATTGAAAGTACTAGTACCTGTAAAGACGTTACATGGTTCAACGGCATCACTAACTTACGACGGGACGCCCCTTAGAACGCTATTACTTCGGATGTATAAGTTGCCTGACTGGACATGATGAGCACCCCTATCCTTGTCGGGATGTATCATATTTTTCACCTGGCCATATTCTGGCAGCACGCTGTTCAGCGCTAAAGGTACTTATTTGCTTACATAAACGTGACTAGGTCCCTTTGCTAGTCACAAGAGCACTAGCACACCGGGTGCAATGGGCACGACACAATCCATATTGATGCACTAAGCCATCCCTATGGTTTCAATCGGACTTCGTCCCCCACCAGCGCCATGGGGCTTGTGCAAACTCAAGTGTATTTCCAGAGCGCTCGATTACGGGTGCAGTCTCGGATTCCTACCTTATTACACGCTTCTTGTACATATGTACCTGTCCTAATGTTTGCAAGTCAGTCTTGGTTACTCGCAGTTCGCTTTCTAAAAAGCATGAGTATGGACTTACGGTCATCCCCCAGCTCCTGCTGTCACAGCAGTGTAGCACCGATTTGAAGGCTGTAACGGGATTACTAAACCGAGTCAGGCGCATACTGGATGGCTTGGATGACTGTTTCCGCAATATTTGTTTAACGCTTATCTTTGAGAAAATGATAGGGGTTGACAGTGAAATGCAGCTGTGACAAGTCTTTTCCGCGTGAGTATAAAAGAACACAACTCCTCCGTCATCTACCTATATTTCCTCAAACTGGTAATTTTATTTCTTCCTCTTGAATACCTTGAGAACTTATTCCTCATGGTATTTTTCGCTATGGAGACTACTCCTTGGGTTCGGTCCCTTCCTTGCACAAATCCCTATACTGTATAATATCTCTTCCATGCTATATTTGGTTGTGGGTTTATTATTCTTTTTTTTGTTCAGTTCTTGTTGCCCAAGTCATGCCCTAAGCTTAGATGGCTTCCCCTTGGCTATTTTTTTCCTCCCTCTATTTGTTTATTGTCTCTTGTGTTGTGTTGACCTCTCTCAGGGGAAATTTGTTTGCTCGACTTCCATTCTACTGCAAGAAATGAAGCACTGTATCCTTTGTATACGGCTAGCATTAACCACTCAAGAGATACGGCTTCAGAGTATAACACTGTCAAGAGTCTTCTTGAGATTCGTATAAGAACTTCCAAACAAGAGCCGACGATAAGTTGAAGAGCAACTCACTCCATCGACTCATTGTTCCCTTGTCTTCTATCTCTTCGGTTGTCACATCCGTAACACATAGCCAAGCCGCACGTGAAGATGTATACAAGAAGCATTCAATTTCGAGGCCTTGTGGTGAGGAGTCCACTAAATTGGACATTGACTAGCTGCAATACTCTTACGTTAAACGATCCCACTCGTTACGTCTACTTTGGTGAACAAGGTGTTTGATTGTTATAATAAGAAATGTGGTGGCCTACCACTTCAAACTGAGCACTGTGCAAGATTTACTCGACAAGTTAGACAGGACAATAGTTCAAAAAGCTCAATAACAATACCAATGTCAGTGTCGACCACACAAAAGATATGGCTCCAAGTTAAGTATAAACAGAAAAACAACAAAATGAGTCGTGATAAAAATAAAACAAATGGGTCCTCGTAATCCATGTAATGGTTGGTGTCTCGAACGTTTTAAATACACGGGATAATCATATCAATTCTATTTGAATCCAATTTATCACGACCATCTTCACATGTACTTAACGTGAGGTTGCTCTACCCAATTTTGATGACATGACATTGTAATTGTATTCAACCACTTCAATGACGATCAAGATCAACATCCGAGATCTAATTGTGTAGCCTGGAGTGTTCAAACAGTGCATATAGGTGCATGCCAATTAAACTAAAATATTTAATGTCGCAACGCTACCTCCTGCAATTATTACGAAACCGTACTAAGCCCTTTTAACAAGATACGCTGGGCTCCTCAGCAAATAGTTTCGGGCATATGCCAACTATTATCACAGTTCCTTACGTTTGTATTTTAAAGACTAAGATCTATCTACTTTTTTTTTGTGTACATGAGGACTTTCGAGTAAGTGATCCCCGAATTATGTCAAGGGTTGGGATGTAATCCCGCACACATGCTAAATAATCCTTTGTGAAGGCTGTTATCCTAAGTGTTACGGGAACTAGCTGCGTTTTTTGGGAGCAAGATATGGGGTGAATTCCTCGATAGGCAGGTGTTACGGGGAAATCACTCGCAATATTGTATGCAGATTACGAAATTTGTGAAGAGGAATCTAACATTTTGGAAGATAATGCTCTACCAGAGGCACAATTGTAACTGTAATATTTAGATTGGAAGTTCCAATATTACGGAAAAAGCGTTCGAGGTGAATATATATCCATCAAGAACGTGGATAAATGGTTTGTGTTTAACAGTCCATGTATGCGATAACATGGACATGGTTGATGTTAATATAATTAGCTTTAGAGAAGGAATAAAGTACATATACATGGAAAAGGGACCCTTGATTACACACTCTGTATGTACGTAAACAATTCATATATTTATTGAGTCAAGTACATAATTAATCGTAGAGACATTTACATCAAGAGCCCATTTCTAGGAGCGAACTGGCAAAAGTGGGATAGTATGTATTTTGGGGGGTTTTGTTGCTGCGATACGTAGGAGTGAGTTCAGAGGAAGTAGAATGTTAAAACCTAACTAGTATTTTAGAGAAACGGAAAGAAAGGGATAATTATAAACGTGGCATTGAGAATGTATCACAAATAAGGAGTTGAAAAGGCACAGGCTGATCATAATTTATATGGCTAGTTTAAACAGGCATTTTTAAGCCAACATGACATAGTTTGATTTAATACTGGGTTATACGTTGATGAGAAATATACGAGATGATTTTTGGCATACAAATAAAATGGTATTGCTTCGTTTAAAAGGCTTACAAAAGATGGTTAATGGTGTATACTGCTAACTAGAGTAAATGTTGAAATTATGGAGCCGAGAGGGTGAAGATGGCATAATTTTGAATGGCTTGTGGGAGAAGGGCAAAAGGGTAAGGATGGAATTAAGTTACGACGAGTGCAGATATAATGGAGGTATTTCAATGCAAAGCGAGGCAAAAGGTACGGATTAAGAATGGAAGTGTATATGTGGTTATATGCAGGACGCATTGTCAAGCTTGACAATTGTCGTTATAAGTAAGCATAGGAGCTATTGTGAGGGTGGTTAAGGCTATATATTTCTGCGTTAAAGCTCGGCTGAAAGCTGTTAATTATTAGAGAGGAATTATCTAGAGCAAGAGGACGGCGCTTAAACTAAAAGGTTAAGCTAAGAAAATAATGAATTGGCATTTTATCAACTAACCAATTATGGATGTGATACGGGCTGCGAAAGCGTAAAATTTAGCTTGCAAGGCCAATTTTATGGGGCAAATTATAGCGATACATACGGGATATGCAACGTGTAAGAGTGTAAGGGTAATACAAGGCGAAAATGGAAAAAATAAGTGAAAATTGATAAATGGACGGCGTGGCATAAAGCTAGAAAAATTAAAAACAAGCAGACGGATGAAGAATAAAGAAGGGAAGATTTTACAGTTTGGAGAAGCTTAAGTCTGGAATTAAAAGTTAAAGAGGAATTTTAGTTAACGAGACTATAATGGAAATGTTTAGAAGGGTTTATTCCTTCATGATAATATGGATATTATGTTACGCATGCTGCCGTGGAGATGTTGTCTGCAGATTTAGTATTAAACTTGAAGAAGTTATACCGATACTAAAGGATGGTTCACCCGGAATTGATACATCGTTAGGGATAACCTACGATGGTTTGTGGCATGCTAATGAGAAGTTTACTATTGGAAACGTACAAAATGTGAATAATTTAGTCATGAAGAGGTACACAATAAATTAAGTGAAGCGGTAAATTTTTCGTAAAATTTGGCTAAGTAAAGTGTAGGATAAAGTTTGCGATAACAACCGAAGGTGAAATTTGGACTTTAGACAGTAATAATGCATTCCAGAGTAAGCTAACGAAGAATATTGTGTGCAAGGAAAATGGGAAAATTAACGAATATTTTTAGGGAAAGTTGGAATACGAGATAGTCAAGGCTCACTTGGAGTAGCGTTTGGGCTGGCACAAATAGTTAACTATCCCAAGTTTTCCGTTCAAATCATAACTGGGAATGATGGAAAACGAAAATTATACTTGGTGGTGAACTCAAAGACGTACTGTTTTGGATGCTACCTTCACTCATCGCAGCTTATAATAACGGTGGAACCAATTTATGAGCATGCATGCTTTAAGTACAAACTGAGAATGTATCGTGTATGAGAGTAGATTTATGGTTGGAAATATGTAAGAGAGATCACAAGGAAATTCAACTTAATCTGGAGACATGAATTCAATTAACGAAATAGCATACAACAGTTTAATTTGAGAGTACTGTATAAACGGGGATTTACGTATAGCATAGCGCATGATTGTGTATAGTAAACGGTGGACGAAGGACTTGGTGAGTTTTTAGGAAGAATCCCAAAAAGTAGGATAACGAAGAGGATTAGTATCACGATGAAAAGAAAAGGGTATTTTTGCATTCAAACGGACCAAAAGTGTAAACAAATCCAGCTATACACTTGGTTGTGACGTCATAGGCCTTTCACAGGGAAGGGAATGTAGTCGGGCGAACGAAATGTTAAAACAAGCCAAAACTAAAAACAGGGATTAAAAAAAGAGTAAATGAACAATATACTTTACCGCTTTCGAGCAGGCTTAACTGGAGGACGAGTTGCTCCTCCCATAAGTTTCATCAATTGAGAAATATCTGGAAGTTTTCCAGATGATCCTGTAAGGGATGAAAGAGCCTCTGACCCACCCATCATTTTCATTAATCCAGCAAAATCATTTGTTTCGGGTAATGAAGCCATCCGACGCTGGGCTGCACCGAGCTGTTGTCGAGGATTTTTGGAGGAAAGTTGGGCTTGGACTTTTTGCATATTTTGCAAACCTCCCTTCATCTTTTTGGCCATATTAGCCATTACACGATGTTGAGTTAACAATTCTTCGACCTCTCGAACATTGGTTCCAGATCCCTTTGCAATTCTAACAATCCGAGAAGGTTGCTCGACAAATACACGAGCATCACCGTCTAATTCTTTCATGGTCATTGAATCACATATATATATCATTCGTTTTAAACGGATTGCCCCTTCTTCCTCGTCCATCCCTGCAATCATACCGGATAACCCGGGGATCATATTGGCCATTTTTGTCAAGGGACCCATTTGTAAAATACCCGACAGTTGATCTCGCATATCACGAAGTGTAAAGAGACCTTGGGCAATATTTTTGATAGTGCTCTTTTGGGTAAAGTTCATGGTTTGGACATGTTCAACAAGACCAGCCATATCACCAAATCCGAGTAATTTATTTATGAATGGTTTAGGCGAAAATCTTTCCAGATCGAATATATGCTCACCCGTACCAAGAAATACAATTGGAGTATGAGTAGCAGCAACTGCAGAGATAGCACCACCACCGGCAGCAGCACCGTCAGTCTTGGTAATTATAATGGCAGCATAGTTTGAGGCATCCTTGAATGCACGACATTGGGATTCCGCAGCTTGGCCAATTGAACCGTCTAAAACCATGATAGTTTGGTCGGGTTGAACGGCCTTTTGAATTTGGATCATTTCATCAAAAAGCTCTTGTTCTTGTTTATGTCGACCGGATGTATCGACGATGATAACTTCGAAGCGTTCTTTTTTAAAATTGTCAACGCCAGTCTTTGCAACTACGGCTGGATCAGGTTCTAATAGATTACCATAGTAGGGTATTTGGGCTTTGATGGCATTTTGTTTTAATTGATCAAAAGCTCCTGCGCGAAACGTATCTGCGCAAACCAAACAAGTTTTAAAGCCTCTAGTTTGATAGAATTTTCCCAGTTTAGTACTCGTAGTAGTTTTACCCGCTCCTTGTAAGCCCACAAGCATAATAACGTTTGAGCGGTTTTTTTTAACTTGGAAACCCTCAGTTTCCGGATTGACCAATTTAACCAGTTCATCGAATACACATTTTTGTATAATTCGCTTTTTATTAACACCAGGCGCTAATTCGTTAAAATTGACAGATTTTCGTATTGATGTACGTAAATTAGCCACTAACTTAACGTTAACGTCAGCTGTAATTAAAGCGTTACATATTTCCTTTAACATTGAATCGAATGCCTACTTTAGTCAGTGTTAAGGTTAGCCTACGTTCATTGTGCAAGCGTGCAGTGCATGATGAAAATAATTATTTTTGTTAATTCGTTAATGAATCAATATTACTGTCGTTTACACTTTGGTAATAAGTGAGTTGACGTTAGCCGTGGCGGATACTTACACTTTCGTCAATTTTACTCGTTCGGTTTAAATTAGTGACAGCGGAGCTAATCCGCCGTCCCAAGTCTACCAGAACCATGCGAACGGAGAATCTGAAAAAAATTGTAAACTTGCTAGGATAAATTAAACGTTTAAAAATCACTTAATGAATAAGAATGTGTGTGTGTGAGGGAAAGGGAAAGTTTATATTTTCCCTTTACGTTAAAACATTATTTCCACTGCTTTGATCGCGTCTTTAATACTTTTCCATCCTTCGGATCCTTGATAATCCGCAGAATCATTTGCCACATGTGGCGCACCAAGGCCTTACCGAGATAAGTCCGGGTGGCGCGGGTCAACTCCGGGCATTCCATGGGAATGTGGCGGTGGCGATGGTGGTAAATTTTGCGTAGGAAACCCAAAGCGCATCGTGAGTTAAGGAATTGTGTGATTTCAGTAGGTCTTTAGGTTCGGGTTGGAATAATGGATCAGATATAGAATATTTGGACAGGTTTACCTATTAACGTGATAAATTTTAACATGATAATACGAACAAATAGAACTAAAAGTTAAGTGTATTTATAGATGTACATGTTCACGTATATATGTATATATGTATATATATAGATGTATATTTGTAGGAGTGTGAATAGGGATGAGGGAGTGTAGACTGAAGATTTAATCAATGTCAATGTCAACGAGCGATGATTGATTGTAAAAGCTTGACGCGAGCGTTATGGAATGAAACAAATGCCAGTCGAGCTCATATGTTGAGATTATACGTGACCACGGCTTAAACCGCTTATCCAATTCTCGTATATTCGCTCAGCTAATAACCCGTTCGTTCCAAAGCAGGGAA
>WMKJ01000157.1:0-22893 GCA_009733715.1 Herpomyces periplanetae | reverse complement strand
ACGAGAAGATAAAAAAACCGAAAACTAAGCCGAAAAAGGGCTCAAGATCTCACCGGTATTCCGAGATAAGTTTTAAGCATAGTGTACCAGTACCGGGCTACAAAAAGCGAAGGAATTGGATTGAATCTAAATGGGTGACGAATATTACTTACGGGATTACGGACGATGAATATCGTAGGTAGATAATTTTGAAATTTCTAACTGTATAATAGTGGGCCGAATAAATATTGAGTATAAAATTGACACATGAATGGAATAGATCTGCTAAATATTTTTTCAGTTTAATTGCATGAAATACAAATAAAAGATTTATAGTTGTTTAAATTCAATCAAGTCTAGTATAGAAATGGGAGGATATTATTGTTTGGGATAAAAATTAGAATTTTCTGTAATTGAAATAGCAGAAACTGATATATGAATTAATTTTTTTCAAGTTATATGATTTACTTTGGCGAGGTAACTGTAAAATAATGATTAACGGTGTAAGTGCGGGGAATCTTTAGGGATTATAACTACACTTGAAACATATAATAATTTTACTCAAAAAAACAAATACGGAAACTAGGACTCGGAGAGTTTCTACATTTCGGCCCATTTCGCTGGTCGAGCTTGCCTATAATTTTTAGAGTTTCAGGGTATCCATAATAAAATGTGGGGAAGGGTGAAGTAGTTTGGTGAGATCTTCTGGAAGCTTGTTCCTTGCATGAGTGAGGATTTAAAAATAGGGAAAAATTTTGGTTTAGGGAAACTGAAAATTTGATTGGAATTGAGTTTAACGTAAAAATATCCCCAAGGGAAACATTCATGATATATGAAATAAGATATATATACTTAAGTCAAAAGGAACATGGGTCATCAAAATCACTATGAAGCAAATTTCGTAGGTGCGTGTCAGTAACTGGGCATTAATATACATAAATGATAAAATCGTACACTACAAGATTTGTATCTCAGTTTGCATTTCTAAGCATTTGTTCAATGCTAATTTTCTACATGTTTTATGTGGGTTAACAGGACCTTCGATATCATGGAAGCGTCATTTGACTTATCTTAAGAACCCTGCATAACTGACTGTCATATTAAAACCTTTTATTTAGTTAGAAATTTGGCATTCATGTTACACAGAGTTTTGGTTTTTGTTTAATGTGATAACAGCTCCAAAATTTTCTTATTAAATTTTCAAAATACTTAATTCTAAAATCCATGAATTCCCAAGTTATTACATTGAAATATTGTTGATTTGTGGTATCCTGTCATGACAGTAGATTGAAGTAGTAATGCTAGACTATTCAGAAGTTCTTTAATATTATTTTTCATTTTGGTTTATTTCACAACTTATTTATTCTTTGCATAATGCTGTAATCTTGACAAATGGACTATTTGGCAGTTGACAGTTTTTTCAACGTTAACTTGAAGCTAAACTTCTATCTTGTTAGGAATAATCATCTTTATCCTTTAATTTAACACCATAAACTCCAAATTTTATCGACGCATTTTGACACAATTCAAAAATATTTGATATCAAGCATCTCTCCTTCAAACACTAACCAACTAAGAAAATTCGTTCATCGATGGAGCGTTTATTATGCGAATCTTATGACCATATTCTCAACTAAAACACCCCCCTTATTTTTGTCATTTTTAATTGATTGTATGCTTTGCTTTACACTTTTTTCTCCTAAGGATAAAGCTCTCAGGACTATATAACTGCAACTTTCGCACAGTTCAATTCACTGAAATTTGAGTTTCTAATTTTCTACTAGTTAAATTTAAGGTATAATTTTTAGGTATTCAACCGTGCTTCTGGTACCAGAAATATTACACAATAATATACCATTTTATATCGAGGATTTTGAACTATTTACCATGTATTTTCGACAATCTTCTCTAATTAAATTATTAAATTACATCATCACATGCCTCTGCATCGTAACACTTTCTATCGGACCCAATTTTATTGCTGCAGACAAAGCCATCGTGGATGCGAATTTTCCAAATGTAATTATATTTTATTTAAAAGTCTGTTTTATCTTAGAATTTTTAAACGTTTCTTACAGAGTATTGAGTTACAGGCGAAAATAGAATGGAAAGAAGATTCCGTGAACAATGAAAAGTTAATTCGTTCAAATGATTACACTCAATCATCATACCAACAGAATCTTACTTCGGGAAATTTGATGAGTTATCATGTGGATGCATCTGGAAACCATCAAGCCATATTTCACAAACGTGATCAACAAAATCAAGAGGTTACATTTGAAGATTCTGAGCCGGCACAGAGTAAAATTGATAAAATTTTGCATGCAATTGAAAAGCTGAAAGTCTCGAGAAGAAACACAAATCTCAGAAGAAAGGCTACTGAAGGGCTACTGGAAGAACTTAGGGAAGTCTATTCGACAAATGACTATTCACGAGCGGCATGGATGCTTGGTATTAATAGGAATGAAATAAATGAAAATAAGTTGCTCAAAATAATAAGAAACTATGAAAATGACATTGAAAAATTTAAACAAGAAGAAAATGAACAGAATAAAGATATTCAATCACTGATGGACCAAAGTGCAAAATTGAAAATGCAGTCTTCTACTAACCCAAGTAATCCACGGTATGCTCCGCCTAGCATTCTTGATGAAAAATTTATCTCAAATATGGATACGGGAAATATTAATGAACCTAAGTCTCAAATTTCCCCAAGCCAACTCCATTCTGTTAAACGGCTTACACCTACAAATAATACTGGAAAGGAGAGACCACGTATTACATCAAAAAGTGACATTCAAACTGCTACGGTATGGCCTAGTAAATCATTGCCAACAATTGATAATTCGAAGAATTCAAATTCGCCAATAAATACTCCACTGCCGACTAGTACTTTTAATGCTGTAACAACAAAAACCCCAAGTCCATCGCCATTTTATAATACTGAACAGAAAATATCCACTGAAACAACATTAACGCCGACTTCTACAGATAAATCAATACCGACTTCGATTATTTTATCGCAACCTTCAAAGAAACCAACAGAGAATACGCCGTTTTCGAAGACATCCTTACCAACCAGTACACTTGAACCAAATCCAATTCCAAATCACGAAACTGATCAACAGCAACGTAAATTCTCGACAACTACTTCAGCTTTCACTGCACCTAAATCACAGATAGTATCTTCTTCTACACCAGCTATGCCAACACAAACGGAGGAACCAAGGCCACAATATGTAACTAATAGCAAACCTCAGGTGAATGAGGGGGGTGAAATTAATTTTGCAGTGACAGTTGACAATCCATACCGTTACTCTACACAAAATTTTCATACAAATAAACCTTGGGTATCGAATATACTGGGAGGTCTTGCCGGAATTATAGGTTCACTCGCGTCGGGTGTTATGGTTGCAGCTAAAACAGCTATTGTGAGTGGAGCATCTGGTGCAGCTGGCGTATCTGGGGAGATAGCTGGTGATATTGCTACAAATGCGGGTACGACAGCGGAAACATCAGCAGAAAATATTGAGTTAGCTGAGAATCCTTCTATGAATTCTGCTAAAGAGGCAACTACGCAGACAGAAACGAGTTTGAGCGGTCAAACCACTGAAGAAGTAGTACAAGGAAGTGAAAATACCGGCGTTGAAGCGGCCGCCAGTGCTGAGGAAAATGTTAATGCTAGCATTGGTACAAGAATAATAAATTATTTCAAAGGAATTGGATGGAGAGGAATATTAATTCATATGGGAATTATACTAGTGACTGATGGAATTGTTCAAGGTCTCTACTATCTGATACCATACATATATTATTTGATTCACAAAAATGATAGTGAAGGATTACCGCTGGAGAACGAAAAACTAGAACAAGTAAACAAATATCTAGATGATTTTCAGAAAGCACTACCAAACAATACAGTGCCCATTAAGGATCCACCACTTAGGGTGAGGGAAGATGGTGAAATTGATCATATGAACAAATCCTGGAATAACTTAAACACTCCCACACAAGCTTTTCCAAATCATCAATTTCCGAATAATCAGGCAAATCCATCTCAAATGCCTAGTTATATACCGCAATTCCCGAATGAACAAATTCCATCGAGACCCCCCCAACCAGATGATTCCATTTATCACCCTGCTCATCCATATGATGCACCAGCATCACCTTCACGCCCAAATGAGAAACCTTATAATGGCCCACCACGCCCTGATGATATATATCCATCTCCAAGAAGCGGACAATACGGCCAAAAAGGTTCAGATACTACTTCAGTGCATAATTCACAATCCCCAAGCAGATCAAGTTCACGAACATCATCTCAAGAAAGTGGTTTTTATTCAAATCCAAGTTTGGGTACAGATTATGGGAAACTAGATGCATCGTACAATTCCAATTCTAGGAATAATGATCCCGGAAAGTTTGATCCCAGCGAATTTGATTTTAGCAAATTTGATTCATCAGAAACAAATATTAGAAGGCTAAAACGTGATTTGAAAATCGGTTCACTGGACGAAACAAGTGTATTTTTAATGAAAACAATGCCACCAAAGCGTTAAGAAAACGATTTAACATGCTTTATGTTGGATGAAGAGTATCCACACAGAACGTTTTGAAGATACCGAAATTAAGTTTCAAGCTTAGCTGGGTTCTGAAAATATTGATATTTCGTCCCGATTACACATATGAAAAGTATACCCGATGATTTACGCTGCTGACTTAGCCACATTTTGAAAAATGAATTTGCAGATTATACAGGTTATGTAGTGAAAGAATTTTTATGCTGCGATGCATATGACAATTTAGAAAGAAATGCCGATGAATACTGAGGGAGGGAAGGGAAAGGTGATAACTAAGTAGTATGGACTAGACATCCGAAACAAATTATAGCTGTGTATGGCAATATTGTTAGTTAATCCAGTTGAAGTAAAACCATTCTATGAAGATTGCAAATTTTTGTAGATGTCAAAAAATAACAATATGCATTAATATATGAGCGTATGACTAAAAGGACAATGTCATTATTTGGAGTGAAATTAAAGATCAAGACATACAAAATAGGTTTAAGCCTGAATGGGGGTACAAAGCATTAGGGGGAACTTCTAGAGAAGGAAAAGGAAAAATACGATTTTGACCACGAAAATAAATTTAATACCCAAAACCCCCAAAATTTACTTACGTCAGCTAAGGCAAAACGTGGCAATCCCAAAATGGAAATTGTAGATCGTAGCTTCTAAAATCAACCATGACGTCATAGACCATGAGACGAGCTAGTTTGTGAGATGTATAGCACGTGACAGTGGGGTTGGAGTCGAGCCCGGGAGGGAAGAAAAATTTGGATAACGGTAAAATTATTATTTCATTGCCTAGAATGTGTTAGAAGGTAAAAGGAGTTCCATCTAGAATGTTCAGTGAAAATTTTACACAAGGATTTATGGGAATATGAAGTTGAAAAATGGAAGGATAATTCAAAATATTTTAACATTGTCCACGAACTCGTTTCATGTATTCAGATATTGGGCGTAAATGCTCAGCCTCGGGTAATAATATTAATTCCAGAATATAAGTTTTATGATATATTTAAAGAGTATTTACGCAAATTATGAAATTTGAATGAAATGAAAGTTTAGAAGAATTTGAGAAGCATATTTTCAGATGTTTCTTATGGGACTAAGAGTTTGAGAGGAATATAGATGTATAGCATTTGTATTGAACTAAGCGAGATATATTTGATTTGACCTCAGGTTGGTTCGAATTCATTATTTATGAATAATTGAAAGGTTAACCCACCGCCTAATAAATTTGGAAATGAATGGTTATCTTTGAGTATTGGTTTAAAAGCTAATGATATATGTCTTAGGATTGAACGACATTTCATTAAAGGTGATTCAACTTAAAGGTTTAATCTGATCATCAAATTATTAATACCATGAGTTTAATCACAAATAAACTGGAAGGTTTGTCTGATAACGGGGTTAATGCCAATCAAGCGAACAACTTGGAAATAAAAAAGCGATATCCTGGACTTGAGGCATCTGGTACGATTATAAGTGCGGTGTTTTGTATACCGTTTAAATTATCGTTGAGGTCAGATGAAAATTGGATATTAAAATGTCGAGAAGGAAACTCCGCTTTATATTCTTCTTTAAACTATTTATCGTCTAGTGAAACGCACTGGAATCATAAAATAGTGGGATGGACTGGCGAGGTATCCTTAGAGCGAGATACTAAATGTAGCGTGATAAATGGGGCTAAATCAACAAATGAAGTCAACGGGTTAAGCAAAGTGTATCCCCCAATCCATGTAGACAATATTTTAGATGATTCTTCGGAAAATGATATACCGCAAACAATTCGAATTTCACGGCATCATCGAGACAAGCTTGAGCAAAAACTTAAAGAAAGTTCATGTGGTGAAGTTTTACCCGTTTGGCTAGCGAATGAGGAGGATGCTGATGGAACGTTAATTTTATCGGACCAGCAACGGTGGCGTCGATATGCTGAGTATCAATTATACACGGTATTTCATTACATGCCAAAGAAGATAAATAATTCTACGTTAATACGCAATGCTTGGAATGATTATTATCAGATGAACCGTCGAATTGCAGACAAGATCTTGGAACAATATCAACCAGGTGATATTGTGATCGTGCATGACTACAATCTACTTTTAGTTCCGGGGTTCTTAAGGGAAAAGAAATCAAACATTTATGTAGGATTCTTTCTGCATATTCCGTTCCCAAGTAGCGAGTTTTTTCGGTGTTTAGCCAACCGTAAGGAGATTCTCGAAGCAGTACTTAAAGCAAACATGATTGGTTTCCAGTCTTTTAGCTACCTCCGGCACTTTTCATTTAGCTGCTATAGAATTCTCGGCACTGAAGCATTTAGCTTATCGAGCATATCGCGTGGAAACCAAGCGTCGGTTAATGTATTTCCCATTGGAATAAACTTTAAAGCTACGATTGATGCAGCATTCAACGATAATCTAGTTGAGGGAAATATTTTACGAATTAAACAGATGTTTCAAAACAAAAAGATTATCGTGGGAAGAGACCGTTTGGATGCAGTCAGCGGTGTAGCTCAGAAGTTGTTAGCATTTGAAAAATTTCTCGAGCAATATCCCCAATGGCGTGAAGAAGTGATATTAATTCAGATAACCAGTCGTGAGGCCAAAGCGCCTCGATTTATAGAAGATGATCGAAAATCGTTGAAAAAGATATCCGACTTGGTAACAAAAATTAATGGTACATACGGGACTTTGGACTTTCAGCCTGTTAAGCAGTTTCTTCAATATTTACCTCGCTCTGAGTACTTCGCTCTCTTGAGAGCAGCTGATATAGGCTTGATTACGAGTGTACGAGACGGAATGAATACAACGGGATTGGAATATATTATATGTCAAAGAGATAATCATGGACCACTTATTTTATCAGAGTTTTCGGGTACTGCGAGCGGACTTGATGAGGCCATACATGTAAATCCATGGGACTTTGGCGGAGTGGCAAAAGCCATAGATTATGCTCTGAATATGACAAGTGAAGAAAAGACATCAGCACACACCCAGCTTTTCGAGTACGTGAAAAATAATGACATAGTCAGCTGGACTAATCGGTTTATCGATGAACTTGCTAAGCAACTTTCATCAAGTGAGAACGCATATACAACACCAATTATTAATTTGAATCAAGTTATTCAACAATATGTGAAAGCCAAAAAACGATTATTTCTACTGGATTATGACGGAACTCTTACACCGATTGTCAAAGACCCTCAGTCAGCCATCCCATCGGATAAGGTTATTAGGACAATTAAAACATTAGCATCTGATCCAGCCAATCTAGTGTGGATTGTTAGCGGACGTGACCAAGCATTTTTAGACGAATGGATGGGTCATATTTCAGAGCTTGGATTGAGCGCGGAGCACGGAAGCTTCATAAGATATCCTAATAGTGATCACTGGATTAACTTGGTTGAGACGAAAGATATAAGTTGGCAGAATGAAGTGCTTGAAATATTACACCGCTTTACCGAGCAAACTCAAGGTTCATTTATTGAAAGAAAAAAGATTGCGATCACATGGCATTATCGACAAGCGTTACCTGAGTATGGGACCTTTCAGGCAGAACAATGTCACAAAGCTTTAAAGAATGCGCTTGATGATAAGTACGATGCAGAGATAATGGTAGGAAAATCTAACTTGGAAGTTAGGCCAAGATCTATCAACAAGGGCGAGATTGTGAAAAAGTTATTAAAGCAATATTCAGCCCAGGGAAGTAAGCTTGATTTCATCCTATGTCTAGGAGATGATTATACAGATGAATATATGTTTGAAACCTTGCGTCATTCTGATATTCCGAAAGCTCAGGTATTTACTTGTAAGGTTGGAAACGGATCCTACTTAACATCAGCAGATTGGCATATTTTTGAGCCAGCAGAAGTAATCTCCTTAATATCCGCCCTAAATTCTTGCGAAGTTAAAAAATCAAAGTTTGTTGATCATCACATCAAGGAAAATGAGTCATCGAGTCCATGGAGATTAACATAATACAATATATATATTGTTAGTTGGCTTTACAATATTGTTTAACATTGGCTGCTTCGTTGTGCTACGAGTCTGCTGGTTTTTATCAATACAACACTTGGTAAAATGTCGAATTTTTTCAAACACTTCAAAGTTACGCGTTTAATTATAAAAATACCGATTTCTATTTACAAGCCATTTAACTGCACTATTATCGCCAAGCGTGTGTTTTGTTGTTGTACGCACTTACGCTCTGCAGCCAAAAATATTAACGACAAAAAGACGGTACGAGAGCCATGGATGGTTTACAAGGAAAGTTTGCAAAAAAAATTTGGTGATAACGTTTGGGATCCACCTAAAAAATTATCACCCGATACTCGGCAGGAAATAAAGGTACTTCACAATAAGAATCCTCAAGAATATTCGACTCCTGTTTTAGCCAATTTATTCGAAGTATCACCTGAGGCGATACGGCGTATTCTGAAGAGTAAATGGGACGCAACACCTGAAGAAGCCGAAAGACAACGTCAACGATGGATAGAAAGAGGGAAGCGGATTTGGCAGTCAAAAGCCTTCAAAGGGGTAAAACCACCGCGGAAGTGGCGTGAACTAGGTGTGGGTTTTCAAAAAATTGGCAGTCAAAATATCCAAGTATGGAAGAGGGTTCAAACATCTAAAAAAGGCACTTAATTTGATTATAGAATGATATTCTTGAACAAATATTTCCCGACTCTAGATTACTTTATGCACACTTAATCATTCCCATAAGCAGAGGCTATAAAACGCTGACCCTGAAGCAACCTAACCTGTTCAAAAATCGGCCAAGAGGAAAACTTGCAATGTCTTTCATCAGCTCTATAGCGACTCGGCGATACAGATTGTCCGGTAAGGCAGAATTGTCTTATTTTGGAAGCGCCCGAACCGAGTGGTACTTTCCTATTTGGTTACTCGATACTTCTTCCCCTTCCCGTAACCCTATTTCCCGTGACCTGTCCTCATCTTCAAGTTTTGTCGCGTTTAAAGTATTTTTAAGTCGCGTTCCATTTTCTCGTTCCGCTAAAATGTTTTTTTACATTGTTGTCAATGCAAATTTCTTAATTTTGTTCCAATTCGTATGTAAAAAGGCCGCCATTTTTCTTTAGGATATGTTACCATGATTGATAAATCCTTTTCCCATATCAATAGTTCCGCATTATCCGTAATTCGACCATCTATTACTCGAGCTTACTGGTCAAGCGTGACAGCTGATGTTACGGGGGTACTTGGGGGCTTTCCACACGTTCATTCAATTGATATAAATGGCTCATACGAATTTTTGTGCGCAGTTTTAAACACCCTGAACCCGACTTTGCAGACACGTTTACCCTCCTTGCCTTCACATACCTTAACAACCCCCACATCAGTTTCGACTAACTCGACAGTCTTTCACCGCGCCGTGGATTGCGGTGCAGGTATAGGTCGAATTACGTTACATTTACTTGCTTCATTTGCTAAGATCACTGACCTCGTCGAACCCGTTCAATCCTTGAGTAATATTGTACGCCACAGCTCGGATTTTTTACATTTGCGCTCCACCAATCGTATCGGCTACATATGGGACTGTGGCCTTGAAGACTGGTTAAAACCCCCTTATACTATACCTGCATCTTCGTCAGAGAGCTCTCCTAGTGCCATCACTCATGATCTGGTTTGGATACAGTGGTGCCTCTCTTACTTGGCGGACGCCGATATAGTGGACTTATTATGCCGAATCGTTCATCACAATACATCTCGCCCTTCAGTTAACTCATCAAGTCATTCGTCTGAACTCCCTAAACTGCTAATTATCATCAAGGAAAATATATCGTCAAGTGGACTTGATATTTATGATGATCAAGAATCCTCACTTACTCGGACGCCCGATAAATTCCGTGAATTATTTAGTGCTGCTAATCTTTCAATTTATCGGGAGCAAGATCAACAAGCCATGCCAGATGGTTTACTTACCGTACGAATGTGGGCTTTAATACCCGTCATCTAATTCCTCTCGGTTTACTTTAACCCATTTAGTAATGCTTTTGCATTGTGCTCCGTATACTAGCGAATATGTATTCTCTTGCTCCACGTTAAGTATGAGTATTCTTCACTACCTAAGCCTCTTTTCGTTTTTTGGGGCCTTATTTTGTGGAAGTTTTACTATTCAAAATATCTTAGTGGAAAATCTGCCGTACGTTTTTGTATTTCCACAATTTACTCTTGTTAATCAACATCTTTGGTTGTTCGCAAAGTTTTATGCCGGTCATATTTCCTTACTGTTCGTACAGTATTTTTAGCCACTTGTCAGGTTTGATAAACAAAATATCTTTTATGCCATTAGCTAATGTTCTCTACCGTGTACGTTTGCCAAAGTTTATCGATCATTAGGAGACAAGATATGCCGTAAACTTATTTTGCAAGACCTTGCGGGTGCTTTTTTTGAACCTTTATGACGAGCGGGTACATTTTGTACGTTCTAGTTCATCGTGCTAAAAGATGAACCAGGCACAAATTTTGAAGAGATACAATATGTAGATTACAAGCGGCAATTTAGGGTGTAATTACCCAAACTGCGTGAGTCCTTGTAAGTATACAGTTGGAAATTAGGTTGTCATCTTGAGGTAACAGGCTTTTATTATCGATGATAGTCGGGGGAAGGTATGCAGGCATAATTTCTAGGTGATAATTATGGGTTGAATAATACGGACTAAAGCTTTGCATAGTCAAGGTCAATTTACACGCCCATTTACCGGTAGAAGGGTTAATGTGAAATATTCCAAAATAATAATGATTTATAAAGCTAAAGTGTAATGGGGTTTTATTATTAAGGCTATTGTAGTTAAGATAGCTTATTCCCTATATTATGTTCTGTTGTACAGTAGTAGAGTTAACCTTGACATTTTTGCTTCTTCTAAACTATAGCACACAATATTTCACTTGATATTTATGGAATTTCACAGTAAATTGAAGTCCTATAGAACCCCAATATTGCAATTTACGTATCATTAATATTGATAAGTGCAATAATAAATATAGCACTATAGTAGAGATCAAGTTGGTTGATATTTTTGTTCAGTTCCTAGGCTAATACAATTAGTTTAGATGTAAAATCAGTTATACTCTGCGCTGGATATGCTAAGAGTTTTATTCTCGGTGTGGCTAAAATGAGGTCGCTAAACTATGTAAATTATGAGGTTAGCTGAATTAGCATTAGATAACTCATATAATAATTATTATAGTGTAAACTTTATATGATATGTATGTGTTATGAGAGATTCTTGTTTGTGGAATTAATCTAGATAACGAAGTCTACGCAAAAGTTGTTTAATGAACTATCAGTTGAACTTGCTAAGAATTGTAACGGAAATTTAATTCCAGAGTATCTTTGACATGGTATTAAACTACATTAGAATTATTCCATAGCTTTACTAAGTTACTAAACAAAACTCTCATTAATCTCAAATACATAGCATTAGTATTTTAAGATCTGAATATCTACGTAACTTACGCTGGTGTTTGAAAATATTCCAAAACCTGCCATTGGAAAATTTTCATGTTTGCTAGATTTGAGTATATTAAGCACGCAGGTAGATTATATTTTGAGAAGTTAGATGTCTGTTTGACTTCATCGAAGCATACAATGCTGTCAATTTGATGTTAAAGCAACCATTTAAAAATGAGGAATTTATACTGGATAATGACAAGTAAGGCATATTTATTAAACAAACGTTTATGTATACAAATGAAGAACTGGGGATGACAAATTTAACCTAAAAACCCCACAATTATATTGATCATTTAAATGGTGTTTGATGAACTGGTTTCCCGGAAATACACAATTGGTTGAAATTTGATACTCATTCTCTCTGAAAGGGTCATTTTCAGTGAGAATTGGTAACAGACAAGAATGCATTTTGGAGAAATTAAAGGAAAATAATGATTCAACCTGACTAAAAAATCATTTTTTCTCCATAAACTAGACAAAACCTATCGTGAAAGCTCTAGGAAGATTAAACGGAATTTTTTCTAATTAATGCTTTATTAAACTGTATTTCGAATCAGATTGTGATATAAAAGCATTATTTTTAACCATTTCTTCACCAACTCTAAAAATGAACTCTTCTTTTATCAAAAGCTAAACCATTAAGTTATATTCTGTGCCAATATCAATACAAATATTTGGTCGTAATAAGAATCAGAATTGAATACTTTAATCGCACTATATGAATTGTTTAAATTGAAGCACTCTGATGGTATTGCCAACTTGTGTGTTCATTCAAACAGTATACATTATTTTTGGAATATCATAATATAGCTGTACTTATTACCACTACACAAATTATATAATTTAAGATTTATGATGTATGTATTTTACTTGATTAAAATATTAGAAAAATTTGTATAAACGGGCTTTGGATCTTCATCCAGTATAACGAATAACTTAAACCAATAACAACATGGAAAATACTTTTGGGCAAAACTCATAGCAAGTTCTCCCTCTCGCTCACAAAACAATATAAGTTGTGATTTTCCGCGCATCAACAAATACTTTTGAGTTATATCATCCTCCGCAATTTTATAACTGACCGGTTTTCTTTTAGGCGAAAAATTTGCAGCTTTCGCAGCGGGCGAAATGTAAGGCGTATATTCAACTAAATCTTAAAATCAGTCATCTAATTCTGTCTAATAAATCTACATACACCATTTTCCAGGTGCACTCTGAGCCATTAGTGTTTCAAAGGATAATTTAAATTTTGATCTTTTGGCTGTTAGAATGCATTTTGATATATCAATTAATCAACTATTACGCTGAAATTTCATCTAATGTTTTATCATCGATCCCGTCGTCGATTCCATTGTGCCACTCTGCGGAGTCTAACAACTTTAATACTATAGCACCGTCGTCTGCAATTGAGGCAAATCGACTCCATCGTTTCAAAGACATGGGATGCCTCATATGGTGAAACTCAACTGCAAAAATTCGAAATTCTGCCTGAAATATGAGGCTAGGAGTAGAAAATACACAATGAAAAAACAACCAAAATAATATCATATTGCTTTTTGGTTAACGCTTATAACGGTCAGAACTGCAGTCTTTACTTATAAAAAGTATGGTTCAAAACGCTTCAAAATTTACAATTTCCATGCTTAAAAGATTTATTGAAAACTTTAGTAAGGTCTCATTAAACTTACGCCTTAAACTTAAACATTTAATACAAATTTGGTCTGACGTGCCACGTATACACTATTCCAGATTAAGAAAGGTTGCCGTCACTATACTGGCCATTATTATCAAAGTAAAGAAACTGTCAATAAGGAAATACAGCGTGTTTTAATGGTTAATAGTTTCAAAACTCAATTATGCACAAGACAAAACCCCAAACTACCTAAAAATTCTATTAAAAAGGAGTTAACTGTATGGATAAGAAAAAAATGACTCAATAAATAAATGAAATATTAAGAGAAAAATATTTTTGTAGCCTGCTCGAAAAAACCCTTATGGAGAATCCGAATTTTCTTTTTAAACCGTCATCAATTTCTGATTTGAAGAGTGTCTGAAGCTTGAATTTCTTATAATTCCAAATATTTCTTTTAAAAATACATATACCTTTTGTACATGCCTATGAGACATAAGAGACCTCGGGTATTTACTTTGAGAGAGGAAATATTTATAAATCTAGGAAGAAAAGAAATATGATTAATTTTTTCCAACTCACCCTCAACTTTTAACCGGAAGTTTTTATACAACTCTCAAAAAGACTCTCCATTGTATTATACCCTGAAGCTATATCCCTTGAGTAGTCAATGCTAGCAATATGTAAAGGATACTGTTACGACATCAACATAGGGATACTCTGCTTGCAATAGAGCGGAAGGCGGGAAAATGAACTGTATTTAAAAGAGAACAACCCAAAACGAGCAAGTGATACATAAAGACGTTGATGGACGAGGGAAGCTTTCAAACTTTAAGACAGATCCATAGGTTACAAAAAAAATAAAAAATAAAAGGAACGCGCAATTATATAGAGGGTGGAGTTTAGACATAAGTTAGAGGAGACTGGGCGGAAAGAAAAGTTTACGGTAACATACCAAAACATGCGAAATATAATCACCTAACAACTCTAGCTTGAGTGAAGATAGGAAGACGGAGTTGGGCTCATTTATAGTTGATCAGTGAGAACTTGACGCACCAAATAAGCGCTTTCAATTCCCACTCTATCCTCCAAACGGAGCAGAGGAATACCGCTGAAGGTAGTATCTATTATAAAGTAAAAAATCAAATACTCAACTTCAACACTTTGTACCGTCAAGAGAACAGAAGGAAACGTCAAAATAGTTATTTTAAGTAACATAATGTTGAGGAAATCACTCGTGGCATGTATTTGCTGAGCAGACCCCGAATGGTGCGGATCATTCTGGTAGAAATGAAGGTAACAAAATCTACGCAAGGGGCTAACTAACCTGCTGAATTGCATCTTAGTTGATGGAGTGATTTAGAGAATACGTAGTCAAATGCCATGATACACATCAAGAAAAAGTAGACAGCTGTTCAGTATTCAAGACGCAGGACTAAAGCATTATGGTGATAATTGCCACTTGCCAGAAAATATCAGTTGGATATTTCCTGAGAAACATTGTGTAGCCTGCTGCAAGGGCTTACTACAGTCTTATGGAAATTGCCGGAAGCAATGCCATGATATCTCACGTCCAAATCGAATGAATATGGGCGGAAATGAGCTGTTGGCACATTCAATGAGTGTTAGAGTATTTAAACGCATCCGTGATGAAACGAGAACACTGATTTTGATTATAACTGCAGTTGCTAATTGTATCACAATGTGATGCTATGAAAATCCAGTGGAGCGACCTGGTAAAACTATAGACGTGAAGATAACCAAGATAAGCCGGGCCCGGATGAAGTTAAATTGGCCATATCGTGTATTTAAAGCATTCAAGATTCCAATAACAACTGGAATTTTGGGGAACATCTTTATTTTATCTTTTGTTTCTTGTTCAGCTGTTAATATAGCGACGACTGCTTACTATTTGTCTGTTGTGAATTAGTTTGGAACCAGATTTTTGGTCTGGTAGACACTGATATTGGTATTATACTGTGCTTCTTGGGCTCTCGCCCTGTCTACTTTGTCGAGTAGATTCTGCACAATGTGAGGTTTATAGTAGTTGTAGCTACTTCACCCGTAATCACAACTGCATTGCCTGTTCACCAAGTACACCCTAATACGTGTAGTAAGCGTGTGCAACAATTATCACCATTTTAAAGTTATCGTGCTCGTATTGAGTATCTCAAGTAACAAATAGGCTAAAGCGTTACACTCGTCTTTCGTTGTACCTATGTTTACTTGGGTGTACAAGCGTAAATATCAACAAAATGGATAAAGTGGTTACAGTTGCTTCAAACTAAGTACTATACAATACCAAATCTACAAAGCAGATAGGGAGACAATCAAACGAGCACAATAAAAATACAATAATCAGTGTCGAACAGACAAAGATAAGGTCCTAAGGTAATATAACAGATAAGCAATGGTAGACGCAGCTGTTATCCAATGGAGATAATTTAAACAGGAACAAAACATAAACAGATTAATCATTTGGATCCTAGTTATCATGGAGATATCGGATATCTTAAATACACAAACTGACCAAGCCAACTGTATTCGTGTCCTATTTATCTCGGCCATTTCCACGTGTATATATCATGAGGCTACTATACCGAATTATGTCATTATGATACCTTTAAAAATCAAACTCATTGCCCTAATATCATCTTAAAAGTGCTTAAGTGCAACACTACTCACTGCGTGTTCGTACAGTACATTTCCACACATGAAAATTCAATTAGAGTATTAGCCATACTGACATTGCTTCTTATTGTTAAAATGTGGAACTGAAATAATGCGCTAGCAAGCAGATACTTCATTGTGTTTCCATTGGCGAAAGTTTTTAAATGACACTTGAACCATCTCAATTGGCGCTGAATGAGAGACGTTATAGCAGATACTAAACAATGAATAACCATTTTTCGCTTAGCTCACATAAAATATCAATGACTTTTCAATCATGCTTATTCAGTTTCACATTGATGGCTAATTTCTGTCATGCACGAGCTCATCAAAATTCTACTGGTTAAGAAATTTGAGAGAGTGTGTTGAGTTTTCTTTTACTTCACCACGATAGCAAAATTTATCGAGACCTTGCCTATAATTTCTTATTCAGAAGTAGATATAACGCAATTTTTCCATTTCAGTTTAGGTAGTCTTTATGTTGCATTCCCTACTGTACAATTACATGCCTTTGTTCATTTTCACATTGTTCTGATATTGTTGCGAAGTAATGTCGCGATCGGCATGCTCTACTGTTATGTTTTTTTCGCCTTGCTCTTGTTAGCTCTAATTCATTACTATTCTCATGTACTTAGATAACTTTACACAGATCGTACAAACATAGCAGGGCTTATGTAGTGCTCGTCAAGTGAGAACTAACAAGCTGGCCTCTGCATCACAAGTATCATTTCCATCCAGAATATGGAAACGTTGGGGCGTGAACTACTCTTTCTGGAGTACTTCATGAATGAAAACAAAGCACCTGCCATTTAGAGCAGTTAGCTTTGCTAGCTAAGCGTCAATCGTCTTGGCTGGGTTCTAGGTTACCCTTACCAGAAAATACTTAAAGTTCGATTGTGTTGTCCTAGCTTCTGAATATTACTCAAAGTATACCAAATTTGCTACGAGTATTGTAATTAGCGGTACTTGAAAATAACTGAATTGCAATTAACCTGCCTCTTGAGAAAACGACATGGGCATTTATGCTGTTTGCATGTGCAAAATTGGAGCAGTCCTAGCTGTTAAGCTGAGGCTACAGTCAGTAGTTGATGGGCTAATCTCGAAGAAGGAGAAGCGGCTCAGGCTGGGAATACAAAGCAAAAATTTAATTAAGTATGAACTTGGTCGAGTCTTTTACTTAGTTGTATTAGTATTTAAAGTGGCTTGGATTCCCTCAATATCTGGATGTTCGGGGATCAATCTTGTTTTGCATATCTCACTAAAAATTTAAGTTGTTTACTTGTAGTTATTTTATCTTGGTAACGCTAAATTTGTAGTTGTTGCTATGCTTGCATATTTACATTATCTTGTGCTTTTTTCTACGATGTAAACTACGCCAAGTTGCAAAGTAAAGCATAGAATGCTGGATATATCTTTGCGAACACCACTAGCACTAGCAATTGGAATAATTATCTTTTGGTCAGGTACAATCATGCTGAACCTAAAGAAGGTCATTAGCATTGACATTCTCAGTGGTATAATATGGTAAGTCATATGAAAGGGGATCAAGGGCCTCAAAACAAAAAAATAAGCGGCTCGAATTACCTAGATCTTTGCGAAATGAAGTTCCAAGACTATTTCATAGTTCATAACGTATTTCAGCACTCTAATTTTAAATCTGTAAATTGCTAAATATAGAGCCAAATTCGAGAAATTGAATAACCTCCTAATTGAAAAAGTTAATCACATTTCTGGTACTGGAAAAATTATTTTATAGAAAAGGTATTTAATTACAATTAAAATCTCCAAACAACTTTAGACATATGGCAGATTTGAAAAATTAAGTCAAGTAAAAAAATAAAGAATATATTATTTCCTTTTTCGGTAATATGCTGAAGTTATAAAATGAACATCACCAGATTTACCAGGTAGTGACTAAAATCCATTATTCCGTAAAAGGTTATTCAATCGCTTACAGATTTTGTGTAGATCTAGAGACCAAAAAGGTGTTTCAAAAAACTAGAAGGTGACCACACTACATGGTGATTCAAAAAAACATGTTTTCTAAACCATATATAACAGTTACTATAAGTCATTGCAAAATAATGAAAAATTAGAGATCATTGTGGGACCAACTTAGCAACTCAGATTAGTAATGCTGCTTTATGGACAAAGGAGAGAATATTTTCCATTTATCTGCAACCGCCCTAAAATCTTTAATTTTTTTCCCAATTGAGATGTTTGAAATATTATTTTAGGATTTTCGTATTTTATAAATAGGATGGTAAAGGTTTCAGTTTCTTAACGTATTTTTCAAATGTGAAACTCAAAAGGTAAATATAACATGGATATCGACTTATCTATTGAGTTATAAAATGGACTTCCCCGACTAGTGGTTATCTTTATCTTTCAATCATCGAGAAGCTGAGCCGGGATCATTAAAGCAAAACTTGAGCAAATCGTTATGGGATATTGGAGGCACGAGACTACTTTTAAGCTAATTACATGTTTTGGTGATAAAATCCACGGGAAGATATATTGCAATATATATGCAATTCTCATGTATGTTAACAGTCTAAAACATCGAAATGCATTATACAGACTCTTTAAAATAATATAAAATAATGATAATATAAATAAATGGAGTTCGAGTCAGGATTGCTAATGTCAGATGGGGTTGACAAAATTTATTCTATCCACCCACTTACGAAGCTGGCTAAACCATATTGTTTTTGCCGTGTATGAAAGTCCCCGAATAATACTCTAAATTAATTAGTGCAGAATTGAGAATGTTATTGTAGCTACTGATTGAAGATTTAGCATTTCTCGCTTGTCCCACATAAGACAGGATTACCAATTATTAATGCTTATTCAGCTGCTTAATTTGGACCAATTATGTATATTGTATGCTGATTCATTCATATTATATTGAGAAAGTAATTCGAATATGGGATATTTTGGTGTGCATGAATTTTCGTCTAACTGATTAAGATGAAAATCTTTACCAAGATCTTGCTGATATTCTTCCATTCAGAATAGATATCGTTAATTTTTTTATTTTGATCTTAGAAATTTCGAGGTTACTCTCTAATCATTCAATGGTCTTATTCACTTTTACATTCTCCACATTATTTGACAAATCAAGTTTAATGATCGTAGTCTATAATTTCATTTATAAAAGGAATCTTTTCCTTAGCCTGAGATCAAAAAGAATCTGTTAAAAAACAGCGAAATCGATCGAAATATCTCAATCCGTAGGCGGAAGTAGCCATTAGGATCAGGCTTAGCAATTTATATACGACCAAAACTACAGTTTACCATGAGGTGCCATAAGGCTACAAAATTATGTATGTGACCTTTATCTGTCTGCATTAGCCAACCGTGTAGTATTACAGTCAAATTGTTAACAGATGGCCAGCAACAATATTGTACAGGCATAAAACAAAAAATCCAAAAGAAATACAAGTAAATTCGAAGCGAAATATACAAGAAAAAAAATAGAAGTGTGCAAAATACAAACAAAGATGAGATTTTGTTACATTATATATAGACATCATATTTTAATAGTTCATGCAAAAGTACAATAGCATTAAAGATTTGTAGGCATACTTCTAATATATCCATGTAATCGCTCCTAACATTTCTAGATAACGAGACAACGTAGATAATATTTACAACTTCTGCTCTAATATGGTGGTAATTGTTTAAGAGCGTGTATTTTTACATTAATCCGCGATTCTCTGGATGGTGAAGCAGTATTTTCGACGTCAAACATATATCCATAAAGGTTTGAATATATATTCTAATTCACACTGCCAGCTATCATAAAATCGAGTTAATAGTATTTTAAAAATCTCAGTTAGCTGGAAGGTTTTATGCTTCAACTTGTTGAGGACTTGCAACTCCCTGACAAAATCATACAAATTGATATTCTGAGTTGTGCAAATCCAAATAATCCACCTTTCCTCTTAGTACAATAAGAAATAAGCGAGTAATCATTATATTAGGTATCAGAATCTGCATTGCCTGGTGTTACGTGCTCTTGCTCGTGTCAGAGTTTACGAGACAATTAGGTAATATGGTTGTAATTTTGGGTAAAGTAGCTATAACAATTTCAAAAAACATACTGTGTAAAATCAACTCTACATAGTAGACATAACAACAATCCAACATGCACAGCAATAATTTCATATCAATTCTGTATATACAAAAAATATAGTTACAGATCAATTAAACAACACACAAAGAGCATGTATTCGTATTTATATCAATGGCTGAACAAGAATATTAAGAAAATGGAAGATTAAAGATAAATGATCACTCGATATCTTAGTTATCATCTCTGGAATCTCAGACACCTTGAATATATGAAATCTCCAAGTCAATTTAATTTGAGTACTACTCATCTCCACCATATTTACGTGAACATTTTACCAAGTCATTCCATTAGATTTTCATATGGTGACATTATAGAGCAATTAGTAATTGCAATCACAATCGAAATCAGTGTTCTGCTATCATAATGAATATGTTTGAGTGCTTCCACATTCATTGCATATGCCAATAGCACATTTTCGCGTATGATCATTCAATTTAAACGTGAAATATCACATTATTGCTTTCTGTAATTTCCATGGGATAGTAGCAAGATCTTGCAACACAATACACTACGTTTCTCAAAAAATGTCTAAATGATATTTTCTGGGAAGTAAAAAATGTTAGTATAATTTATGTTTGCATCACGAAGACTAAAAAGCTACCCATTTTGGTTTATGAGCATCTTGACATTAGTTTATGTAATATCTGAATCATGATATCATTTGAGACACAATTCAATAGGATAGCTAACTCGCGCGGATTGTGTCATTCGTAACTGCAATATGTGCAAACAGCATATTTACTTGCATGCTTATTTAATTAAGGCATGATGTTTCACGACATTGCTTTCTGCGATTGTTAGAACATTGTAGTACACCCTTGAATCATAACTAATGAAAAGCTACTTGTATTATTTTCATATGGATTGCAACATTTTATTATTTTTTCAGGTGAGACATGAGTATCTGTATACATCATGTGATCAGATCTAACTGTTCTTGAGAAATTCATGCGACGCTAAAAGTTGCCGGTTAATTCGGTAGCCCTGCGTTCCTTCCACGTGACTTGAAGGGTGGCGGACTTTTACGGCAGACATGTGCTCTATTCCCATGACGTATTACTTGGCGGATCCTCTCAGCAAATGCTTGACTATTGTCGTTTAGTCATAACACTGTCTTGATAGAAAGCGGCATCCCTGACCTTCTAGCGGATTCCGACTGTTGATGAAACACTGTTTAACATGTCCAAATATTACTCGTTTCTTATTACAACGAGCAAACTACTCTCTCCCATTGAGTAATTGCTAGCGGCTATTTGTAATCGTATTTGTTTATTCCATGAGGTTGTTAAATATGCCGTTAATTGCTAGTACTACAAAGTTGATCTTTCATCCATTTGAAATAACAGAAATTAATGTTTTTGGCCTGACTATTTCTTAACTTTTCAACTACTTAAGTACACCAGTTTTCTTCCATTTTCTCGTTTTTCTTGAGGCTGGCAATCTTCTTTTTTCCTTTTATTTGCAGTAATTTGGCTTTCCTTTACTTAATAATTGTACAATAGGTTGTTTACACTCTGGTTAAACTTCTTCCTTTTGCAAAATCTTCCATATTTATCAAGTCTTTTCACTTTTGTATGTAGTTGTGATTTTCCTCTAACTTTACTTTTTATCTCTTTAGCTATTGTTTTAATTTTAGATAATTTTCTTTGGTCTACTTTTCCTTGTATCCTGTGTCTCTTGTTCGTTTTCTTGCTTATGTATTATTGTTATTCCTAAAGTCCATCTCATTGTTTACCATTCTTCTGCAAGCAGACAGTCATTATATCGGTACTGTGGCTGTTTCATTCATATATGAATAGTATCGCCCGATAAAGGAATACCTACTCAAGGTTAAATATACTGGAGCCTCTTGAAGCTTGGAAAAATAATTTTGTAAAAAGTCAATTTCTACCAAGTAATTACCTTTCACTTGATATTCGCATGTCATACTCTTCTTTTTACTTTTTCTTATAGCACAAACTTTGAGTTCGCAATGGTATAGATCCTTTCACATTTACTAGTCATGAACACCGTAAGTATACCCAATAACAATATTACGTTTAGAATTTCATGTTATAAAAATATAAAACCCTTCATTTATTACTAATGGGAGAAAATAAGGTTATCAAACAATTTGCAAACATAACAATCAGCAGTAGGGCATCTACATGAACTATGGCAACAAAAAAAATCATCCTAACCCATATAGCTACATGGATTTCAATCCCCAAAAAATAGCGTAATTTTTATAGCACATTCCAGAACTAAAAGGATAATTCCGTAACCATTAACAAACTTTGGGACGATGAGATCTCCTTTCATCCAGGAAATCAATCAGGTCAGAATTTCTGTAGTATGTATCAAAGTATAAACTCAAGGAGCTGCGGAAATACCGTAAAATATATTTACGAAAGAGTCACACAAGACCATCCAATTCACCTGAAGCTTCC
>WMKJ01000156.1:0-22908 GCA_009733715.1 Herpomyces periplanetae | reverse complement strand
TGACTTTTGCATCTGCAGTGAGCATTTGAGTGTTCAAACGCAATCACAAATTTACCAGAAAGTAAATTTCAATTGTCATTAAAATTTCTTAGCGCCATCACATTGGTATAAATTCCAGGTGTTGTGACTCCACGATATGTACACGTGGAGACTGACAAAATTAGTTACACTAGGTAGAGTTGGCTTGGCCGTTTTGTATATTATAAAGTCACAAAGTTCTCACGGCAACTAGGTTCTCAGGAATCAAACTGTTTCTATTTTCGTTAGAGTCGACTGTTTCATTAATAACAAATACATCTATTTTTGCCTATCTGCTATAGTAACTTGTAATCCATTCTTTATTTGATCAATATGGATATACGTAATTATATTTGTGCTCTTTGGCTCATTATCACGCCAATTTTGTGGGGTAAATTTTGCGAAAAGCTCGTTTTAAAGTAGTTGTAACTTGTTTGTCTATTACCTCAATTTAAATGCCTATTTATTCAATTCTAGACAGGACTACAGAGACGTATAACAATTTAACACTTCCGTCTAATACCACTGCTCATGAGGATTATTGTCCGAGTTTTAAAAGAACTTTTATTGTATTGCGCCTAAAAGCGGTATCACTTGAATGGTTGAAGTTAGCCTTTTGTGATCTTGTTATGAATTTACACCAATACAAGGTTTGCAGTGTTTTGACATGGCCCGATTGCGCTGAAATACATAGGTGCATTTCCTACATGTCTATATAACTATCACCAAAATTTCTATGCAATTGGAAGGCTTTTATACCCTTTTGATTTTTGTTCTAATGTAATGATAGTTGCTTAGCAACTCGTTTGTTATACTAACGCGAATTTTTCGAGTTCTTCATGCATTACACTAAATTTTTAATATTTTTCTTTCAAATTATGTCCGTAGATAATTTCGATATCTTAAAATTAATTTATCAAGTTTTGAAGATAACCAAACACATTAATTTTGTAAAGTGGTTTTTCCAACATAGGAATTGTGTATAACTGTCATTTCGGAGTTATAATTTCTGGTTAACAAAGCGAGGATTTAGGTGTCAGATCTATCTTTCTGGAGATTTGAATATTTTACTCAGATTTACACTATCATTTACCATGAATGGGACTGGAATTGCTTTTACAAAGGTTCATATGATCTAGAAAAATTTATATTTTTTTTCCTCGCATACCCTTGATTTCCTAATAGATTCCTACTAGGTGATATTACGAGTTGCTCTTATCTTAACAGTCTCCATCATTCCTTAGTACGGCAAGAGTTGAGCAAATAATCATTATTTTAGGCATCGGTATTTGTATTATCTCCTGAGGCAGTACTGATATCATTGAGGAATGAACGAATGTTTTTTAACGATTTCCCAGCAGCAGATATCATTCAAAGGCAGCAGTAAATGTCATGCCTTTTTCGAGGCTCATGGTTTATGCCTTCTTTTACCCCAGACGCGTTGTTTGCCTTTGCTTTTATTTAGGCTAGAAATCATATTTCTTCCATTTGTAATAATTTAATAATACTTTGGTTAATTGTTATATGTTACAATAACTACACTTTGGTTGGACCTCTTCCGCTTGTACAACCCCTTGTATTATATGAAGTTTTTCCAATTCTGTACACAGTTGTGAATTTCTTCTCTCTCTGATTCTTTGTTGCTTAAATTTCGTCATAAGCTATGATGATTTTTTATGGTTTATCTTTTCCTCTTATTTGCCGTCACTTGTTAGTGTTCTTGCCTGTGAATGGTTGTACTCTCGCCCAGATAATCTGTCATCTCGTCTCCAATTATACAGAAAGAAAGGGGCTTTTTGTTAATATTGTGACTGTATCATTCACATACGGTTAATGTCGACCGATTAAGGGAGACCGCTTCAAGATTTAACACAGTGGGAGTTCCTTGAGACTTACATAAGAGTTTTCAGACAAAATGTAGACGATAAGTTGAGAAAAAGTGGTTCATTCTGCTGAGCCGTCACGTTCCTCCCTGTCTCAAGATATACTATCTCCGGTATTTACACTTTATACCTTTCTTGTTCCCCTCTCAAGTCATTTCTCTCTAATTCGTAATGACCGACGATTGGGGTTGCAGTAAGATTATGTCAAGTGGCTGTGTAAACATACAAGGAAGGCTAAGGGAATTGAAATGATTTTGTAAAGCTTATATTTGGAGGACTCTGAATCTACTTTAACATCGCAAATGGGTATATTCCCCAACTTTATTTACGGACTAAACAAAATGCTTTAAATATTTTTTTTCAATTTTTACTTTTCACTTTTGGTATCATAGTTATAAGTCTACGTTTCTTGAAAATTATTTATTGCTTTCAGCGGGTATCTAGTAAGCCTTTTAATGCAAACTCCATTGATATGTCTTTTTGCAGAGAAAAAACAGTTCATTATTGGCCCAATAAATTTTTTTTGTTGAAATTTTATTTTATGCAAATTTATAAGTTTTGATGAAGTAAGCTTTAGATATTCTTAAATGGCCAGGGTTCTCAAGTATCTGCCTCATCGAGTGAAAGCTCCTTGCAAATGCATGTTTCATATTGTCAATACGTATACAAAAATTAGCGGACTCTTTTAACAATGATTGGTAGAGTTCTTTATTAGCGAAAGCCTCTTGAAAGCTAATTTTTGGACTGTTTCCTAGCTGGAAGATAATGGCCTGGTGGTCTTCCTACATTCACATGACCAGTGTACATCAAAATCTGGCGCAGTGTTCACAGGCCTCAATCTTCAGAGATTTTTGAAATCAATTTGAAGTAATTTTTTTAAGATGGGCTTGTTGAAAGCAAAAGCAAGGTTTTCCATGCACCTTTTTAGATTCTAGTTTTGGGAATATCTTCCGCATAGTTACATGAACCAACGCAATAAAATCATTCTCCCGTCGTAATGTGATGGGGTACGTAATTTTTTATGGACATAATACAATAGTGTATCTTTAGAATATTTATAAAATTATTTTTACAAGAAAGTATTTAGACTTTTTGCAATTACCGTGGAACGTCTATGAATCAGAGTATTAGGTGCAAGAATGCTGCAGAATTAAAAAAGGTATGCCCATGGCAGATGTCAAAGGCTTCGACAATTCTATAATACAGTTGTAATGTTTTCTTGGAACTTTAATTTGGGAGATGGTAACATCGGTCTTGTAGGGGAAGGAAAAGCCTTGGGCTGCTGTCTGGTCCACTAGCATTCGAGTAATTTAAAGATAATCATATTACGCAATACCTTGCAGCTTGAAGTAGTTTACTTGAAAGAACCATGAACAAGACATTGTAACTAAATATAGATACAACTATAAAATAAACCCGTTTGTTTTATTCGGCCAGTATAGGTATAGGACGATAATTCTCCAGCAATGGTACAGGAGGATATTACTAAGTAGACTTGATACAAGAAAAAAGGAATTTCAACTAAATATTACTAGTTATGTATAAATTATATTCATTAAGAAAATAAAGTTATAAGATTGAGAAGAACAAAGTTGGCTCCCAGTATTTTTTTAAAAAAAAGATCAGGGCTCGTTTAAGAACAAAAAATATAAGGCAAATTTAGTGAAACCTTTACTTGCCTATTTCCTCTGTGCGTTTAGTCTTAAACACTTCATCTCCATCAAGATAAGGTCAATGACTACTATCTATAGTAACAGCTTGATAGATAAGGCTATCATGACTTTGCACATTGGAACTTCATAATTTCCCTTGTCGTTATCTTAGAAGGCAAAATATACATCGTCTGACTATCCCAGAAAATGCTAAATGCGATATTTGTAGCACACCCGATGTAGGTTAAGTATTATTTAGATGCTATGACGACATAGCATTACTGAAAGTATTAACCAGTATTGGCAATCTAAATTCAAACCATGATGACTAACGATGAACACAAAGAAACCTGCTTTGGACTCATGGGAAGTAACAGTTATCACCAACCAGTGCCTTTTACCAAAATACACGTGGATATTTACCATCCCTCACCTTACACTTTGCCAAATCAATGTCAAAGCAAACTGCTTTGAAATGGTTAATGTTTAAACACTGTTCAAATGTTGTCCTGATGACTGCGTTTCATGCTTCAATGCTTGCATATCTTCAGCAATACTAAATTACCATCTTCTTTGCAACTTTGCATAGTTTACGTGGTAGAAAAAAGCAAAAGAAAATATAAATATGCAAGTGTAGCTACAACTACAAATTTAGATTATTTGTTTTACTCGACTAGAGCAAATCAAGGTCGAAAATTATCCAAACACCCGCCAGACAGAAGACAAAAGGTAGGCTAGCTAAAGTAGCTATATGTAAACAAAGTAACTTATTGGTAGAACGTGTAAAACAAGATTGGTTCCCAAACGCTCAAAAATTGAGGGGATTCAGGCTACTTAAATCACTAAAGCAACGAGGTGAAGTACTCGACCAAGTCCTTAATTCACTAAGTCTCTGCTTCGTATTCCTAGCCTGAGCTGCTTCGCATTCTTCAATATTAACCTATCAACTAATAACTGTAGATTTGACTAAACAGCAAGGACTGCACCGACTTTGCATATGCAAACAACCTAATTGTCCTTGTCGCTATCTTAAAATGCGGGATAATTGTGATGCGATTGTCCTCAAGCATTGCTAACTCTGATACTTGTAACACATTTGGTGTAGTTTGCGCAACATTCAGAAGCAATAACAACATAATCTAACTGGATGCCCTGTCCGGTGACGACAATCTGAAATTCAGCCAAGACGGTTGACGCTTAGCTCACAAAGCTACCAGGAAATTAGCAAGTTCTACCTGCAGCTGCCAAGAGACTACCCATCCTTTGCCCTGGGTATAAACTTAGCATAACCATCTTGAAAATATCTGTTCTAGATGGCGGGCACTTGGACTCCTTCCATGTAACACTCCAGTGACAATGCTTGCATATCCTCGACAGAAATGATACTAGTACTTCATAGGCCAGCTCGTAAATTAGCTCTCACATAGATGCATAGTACATAGTTCCTGCTATATATGTACTATACGAAGTCATATAACTATATGCGAAAAGCTATTAATCATAGCTGACAAAGCAAGGCGAAGAAAATAATAACGGCAAATTACGCTGATCGTGACATTACTTTGTAATGGACTAATACTGGTACTATATAGGCTCACTCCCTAGTTAGCTTCCACTTAACGAGGGGTGTGCATGCTCTGAAATTTGTACCATCAACGCAGAAGGTTCGATGAGCGTTAATTAGAAGCTATTTCGATTAGTTTTAAACGACAGTCAATATAACAAAACATTATAGTATACCAGTAGTTACCTTACTCTGTGGTACGAAGTATCACGGTCTTCTTCCAGATTGAACCAATCTCTTTGGTACGATGTATCCGATGTAAAACCGTAAGTTCTGTGCCCTCTGCTATTAATTTAATGATGATATAAAATGGTTCATTTAGCCCTTTTAGTCTCCTACATCATTCTGCTTATTCTTTGTAAAGAAATCTGATGTTAGCCTCCGTTTTTGTGTGAATTATCGAGTTGAATGCCGTTAAAGTGAAAAACGAGTATCTTCCATTCGTAAATGAGTTTTCAGGCAACATCTTCCATCCCCAAAATCTTTACAAAGATAAACTTTCGTGTGACTTGTAAATTGTTCCGGATATGAGAAGGCTACGCGTAAAATATGGCTTTCTACATTTGATACGGCTTTTATGAATACCTAGTGATGCCTTTTTATCTTTTCAACGCCCCAGCAGCTTGCCAACAATTTGTAAATGATGTTTTTGGTTACTTGATCTTTTTGTCACTATCAACTTGGACAGCATTTATAAACTCTTGAAGGATGTTTCCAAGCATACTTTCCACATTAGGCATCTACAGGAGCAACCCATCGCAGCCGGTCTTGTACGCAAATGTGAAAATGTCAATTTAAAGCGTACAAATCCTTTTTCTACGAATTCATCACCCATTCAAGCTGTAATCCAATGGAAGACTAAAAGGCAGAAATGTTTTCGTGCTGGCAACTACCCTGGTTGGTAAAGCAATTATAATTTAATTTAGGACTTTTAAACTTTTACCGCTGGCTTATCAAAGAGTAAATCTACTAATTCCAGCCGCTGTCCAACTCGGTCAAGAACGACGTCTAGTAAGTTTTGGTATTAGAGCTGCAAGCCACTTTTTGCCCTAAGATAATTCTCAAATACTTTAACCTTACGTTGGATACAGTTCTGGAGATGGATTTGTCTAATAGCATCATATCGTACATTGTATTTCAATGACATCCGAGTTTGAATGGTAAATGGCTCTTCTACCCCATTGATTTTATGTTCTAATGGATGTCATCCCCCGAATGGAGCTATTCCCCCGGTAATAAAAAGTTACTTGCCGCTTTCTATTTAGGTGTGGCATTCCCACTTGTAGTCTCAATTGTTAATCTGGTTGTAATTATCACCGATCATAGCAACCTAGTTGTTCTGCCGCCTAAACGTACATTGAATAGACGATAGGGTAAATGGTAGGTGGAGTTGAGCGAGCTGACATTTTGACAAAGCGTTTTGAAGTTAATGATAGCGCATGTAGCAAGCCTGAATTCCTTCAAATAATAAACCCAAGAAATATCATTTGTAAACTGGATTCACCCTTCCATTCCAGTATTCTGGAATATATCTTGAAAGCGACTCATGAGCCTTGACGGACAGGTTTTGTCGTAAAACAGATACTAATCCTACGATTTGCAAGTACAATGATCTCTAGTCTGTAAACGTCCTCCTCTAAGCTATAGACAATGGCGAATTCCAGAAAATTTTCATCCGGAATCGTTATGAACCCATAACAATTGGCCATCTTAGTCAAGTTGCTACCTTTAAGCTCGCGGCTAAGGACTATTTGTGGAACAGTCTTTTCTTGGATATATTCCGGCATATTTGCAGTTTTGTTATATTCCAAAAATCCAAGTCCTCCCGTCGCGCCTTCTAATGCTTTTTAAGTGGCTCAAGGTCCTTCAAATGCAGTTGGAATCAGTCTCTACGGACCTCATTGTCGATCTTCCCCATCCCAACGCTCCAATGTTGTTTTTGTAAATTTCGATCAACTTACCAAGATGGGATACTTAATATAATGCACATCCTCCATCGATACGCAAAGCGAATCCATGCTTATTAAGGATTATATTTTCTACCTACATGTCATGCATGCAACATTAATCTCTAATTGAGGCACCGTGTTATTAAACCCGATTTCCCAAAATTTCCGTTCTTTGACTGGAATATTCCATCGCTTCAGTACTTACTTCCATCTGCAGACCTATAGTCGGATAGAGAAAACAAATACATCGCTAGAGAAGAACCTCCGTGTTGGTTACTCGAAAAACTAAGCTTATTAAGCTGATCTCCTTTCCTTTGTCGAATTCGTGTTTAGTAACACAATTTCGCATACAACCAAATTGATACCTTTGTTCTGCCGTTATAACTACCACTCCCAATTGGAGCTTCTTACTATTCCAAGGGCAACCACCATTGGAGATAATTAATTTGTGAGTATCAAACTAGAAGATTTAGAGTGTTTCGTCGGCTCACAGATCACTTGGGAACAAGTCATGATAAAAATGAGGTAATTAGAATCGCATGACTTACAGTATTCCTAATAAACGACAAGCTCTGGATTAACACAAGAAATCTAATGTCAAAATATCCTTCTCCCAATTAAAAATTTAAGAAACTCAATCCCTTCCAAATAACAGCTAATATTTCTACCCATGCACACAAAGTGGACTTATCAAAGATGAGTTAATAGTAAAAAAAGTACAATAAAATTATTTTTCTGCATTACTGTGAAATCTTGTTACTCCCATAATTTGTGGGCACACTCTAAAGGTGTTATAGAACATGCACACAAAATTTTAGAGAAAATGAAAAGCTTTTCTATTTCGTGGGTATATCTCGTGATACTTGTTTTACAGCTTTACTAAATTTATTAAATAGCAAATATTATGATTTGCTCTTATTTTCTCTCCTCTGTATCCAATTTGTTTTTGGTAATGGGCCTAGTTAGATATAATAATTTTAATACATCTAAGTTTACGTTCTATGTTTTGAATGTGTTTTAATATACGTTTTTCTACAATATATTTTTTTCAGCATTGGAAACTTGAGACTTCGTTGGTTTTATAGTTAATAATTTTATGCTCTTAAGCTTATACCTACTCATATTACAATTTAGTTTTTACCTTGAAATACACCGTTATCAACCATGAAATAGTTCTCGAATAATTACATACAAAAATTTGAGTGATTTGAAAAGTTTTGTTTCTCACTTTGGGGACCCCGAATTCCCAACGTAAGATGATTCATTTAATACTAGTGTCCGCTAATCCAAAGGGCCCCCTCTTGGTCCAGGATAATAAAATCCGACAAAATGGAAATTTTATATGGTATCTACATTAGCAACACATGCGGCAGCGTAATCAGTGTCATTGACTCAATAGTTAAACCCAAAAAACCCCTCCCGAGAAGGACACATCCCCATATATTGCAATAAATCAGAGCGTTAATAAGCACAGTGTAGCCTATTACTTTGCATCTATGCTACCGCTTTGGCAATTTCATTCCCTGTCTTCTAGTTTCCGCAATAAATCACTGAATTCTCGTGGAAACACATGCTGGTTGCTATATAACTATTCAGTGGTTATTTGAGGTTGCTCGTTGGAATGCTCTCCCTGTCCAATCAACCGATACATTACAGATTCCTGGTAGATGCTAACTGCGCTTTGTCAGTTTATATTAAATTGACTCCATGCAAACATATATTCGAACCAGAATCAAATTTAGTATTTGATAGAACAGTTTGTTCGATTCCATAACCTTCACCGAAGTACTATGGCCAAAAAGACAAGGGAGATGTGTTTCTTCAATAAACCGTCACTCATTTACACGACATTCTTTACTAGCTAACATAGAGAAATTTTGCAGTGAATGGGTTGGTCCAAAGATGCCATATCCCCGAAATGTCGACTATACGAGGACAATTTCTTGTTTTTCTCAAGCTAGAAATCGAATTTCTTTGGATTTTTTCCATTTTAATACTTTCAGCTTTTATTGGTTCTCAGTAATATATATTATCGTGATTACTCCCCCAGTTAAACGTTTTACCTATCTACAATTATCTTTATCGTATCTAGTCTACCCACTCTTATAGTTGTGCAGTTATCCTTCCAATTACCATGTTCTTATTGCATCTCGTAGTCTATTTATCTTCGATTTTGCCATCCTCTACTTGCTCAATCTCTTACTGGTGTTAGGCTGTCCCGTAATTCAGAAAGATATATTTTCTCGTCTTCCATTCTATTGCAAGAAAAAAGGATCTAAATTGATATCTTAACCCTATCATTCGTACATGGCTAGCGACGACCGCACAAGATATAGAGCTTCAAGGTAAAATAGTAGAAAGCCTTATTGAGACTAGAAGAGATATTTCCAGACTAGAGCTAACGATGAGTTAAAGAAGACTAGCGCCCTCCATTGATCTACGCTTCCCCTTCTTTCCCACAAGATGTTTTCACTCCTTTTCGTGCTAGGATTTAAATATTCCTTTATTAACCTGAGTCACTTACATAACAAAGTATTAAAATCTGTGGAAAACACTAGATTTATAATTTTTCAAAAACAGATTGTGCACAAATTTTATAGATACCCTCCATGTATGTCTTAGTGTTCACACCTACAATTTGGGGTCCACAGGATAATTACTTTTGTCTTGATTACTCCGGATTTTACTCGAATTTTTGATAATTGTTTTGCGCTTCTATTTTATTACTTAATAGGGAAATGTATTTATTCCTTATTGTGTTTATTTTAAGTATTATATCTTGAGCTTTTTTAAATATCTTTTTCATTAATATCTTCAGTCACGTGCCTGATTTTGCACGTGATTTGATTAATGTATATGAATAATACGTTTTTTTAAACCCAGGAATGTGAATATTTTTACCAGCGTTTACGATATTTTATTCTGGTTTAAAATGATGTGTATTCAGCATCAGCTCAACATATATAAAGAGTTTGAATTTTTCCCCAAAATTGCTTTATTGGCAACCATAAAAATCTACAGAAACCACTTGTTACGAGTCATTGAGTGATTTGAAAAGCTTTGAGTTTTAAAATTTAAAACCCTTAACACCAAATACTCTGACCTTACCAAATGGTATCCCAAACCAATCCGAGCTGAATAATCACGCTTTCAGTTGAATGTAACAAAAAAACGTATTGATAAAATCATTATTCCAAGTACAAATTCGGGTAGAAGGGTTCATACTTCATTGACATCGGCAACTCACGATGGGGTGCCCTCTTAAACGTCATTACATCACTCGATGTTCCAATCAATTTATTAATGGAAACTCACGATCATGCCTTTATTTTTCTTCTAACTGGTTATCATATTCCTTCCTTTTGAATGCTTTGAGCTCTTATTTGTAGTATTACTTGTGATAGACACTGTTCCTTAGGTTTGATTTCCCACTTTATAGTCCTATCTATTATAAAATAGTCTCCATTCCTTTATTAAAATTTGTGTATATCCTTTTTGCTCAGTTCTTGTTATTTAATGATATAATTTAACTTGCAGCTAAACGTAATTTTCTTTAATGAAAAAGTGCAAGTTATTGTAAATACATAAATGTAGTTTAATTACAGTACACAGAAGTTTGTCTTTTCAAACTACAAATTCAAAAAAACAACAATCCTTCAAATTACTTACAGAATATTTTGTTAAAGTAATAATGCAAAGTAAAGAATTAACAAGAATAAGATTGATCACTTAATATCCATTCATGAGAGAGATCAACGCTCTTTTCAATACATAGGACTAAGGGTCGAAAACTTAGGGAAACCAAGTTCCCTTTATCTTCGCTTTGTAGTTCTACTTATAAAATTATACCTTTTAGAGATAAACACGACAACTACTATCTATATTCACAGCTTGATAGACAAGCTTATTACGACTTTGCATATGCAAACATATATACGCTAGTTGTTACTTCGGAAAGTGAAATAATTGTCATTTGATTATCCCAAAATTTTGCTAACTACAATACTCATGACATATACGATGTGGTATGACCAATATTTAAAGGACATGATAATATAATCCAACTGGAAGCATTATTCGGCAATGGCAGTCAAAAATTAAGCTATAATGATAAGCAAGAGCGTAAAAAGTTACAAGCTTTGGGCTCATGGGCATTAACTCATTCTACCAAACAGTGATTACTGCCGAAAACCACTCAGAGGCTACACATCTATTGGCTTAGCTCGCTACGGCCACCTTGGTTTAAAAATAAGCTGCTGCATGCCATCAGGTATATAGATAACTGCTTCCAACTGATGTGCACTTAGAACATTCATATATCAGCCCGGAAAAATTGCCTCTAGCTCCGATGCTTGCATATTCTTGACCAGAGTGATACCTATGCAATATTGGCCTAGCTATCTGTGCACTATCTACATTAAAAATGTCGAGTACAAAATAAAAAGCTATCATTCACACTTCGGGACAGTAAGTCAAAAATATAAAACATCAGAATATGCCAAACGCGGCTTTACTTTGTAACATGCTTTAATGCCTAATGCCTTAATTGAAAGAGAATAGGAGAAAATATAATGTTCGCACATTTAGTGAGTGTTAGAGTAATCAAGCGCATTCGTGATAATATCAGAGAATTTGTTTCTATTGTCTTTCAATTTGTTAATACTGCAAAAATGACGTGAAAATTCGGTTGACGAAGCTCGTGATCTCACGATATTTACACGTGGAGATGACTGATATAAGCAAGAATCAGGTAGATTTGGCAAAGCCACTTGGAATATTTAGATTGTCAGATATCCTGACAATAACTAGGATTTTGGTGGTCAGTCTGTTTTTCTTAAGTTTTCTTTTATTGAATAACAACTATGCTTATAGCTTTTTGTCTTCCGTATAAATTTGTGACTATATCTTTCATATATCGGTACTATGATTGGTATTACTGGTGTGTTTATTGGACCATCCCTTTATCTGTTTTAAACGCGCTTCCTCGATGTGCCTGAATTTAAATTGTAAAATAGGCAACACAGTTGCTATTTCAGGTAAACTAGCTTCAACTATTTCAAATAATACACTGTAAAATATATACTCTACAAACTGGCAGGGCAAAAACCCAAAAATCGGTGTAACAATACCAATATCAGCGTCGACCATACAAAAGATACGGTTCCAAGGTAATTACAACAAACAAAAAGTGAGCAGTCATCTCTTTATCAACAGCTGAATGAGAAGATAAAGAGGATGTGAGAAAAAAATGATCTCCCAAAATCCTAGTTGTCATTAGAGTTTCAGATATTTCAAGTACACAAGATGGCCAAACAATTTCATCCAAGTGCAAATAATTTCGGTCATTTCCAAGTGTATATTTTGCCAAGTCGCTCCATCAAATTTTCGTATCATGACACTATGATGTTAGACGTTGTTTCTACCCAAAAGCCACATTACTTTCACGTGAAATGATACGTTGCGGGTCTTCCCCGTAAATACGTCTTCTTTTCTCTTGATATTCTGCGTTACGGATCTTCTCTAAAAATTTATGTTACGAGTGGACTCTCTTGTACCGCATAGTGCTTGGTGAAATGCAGTTATATAAACTTTATATATTTACTCAACCTTCGTGTTACCACAGCTGAAAAAAATGAATGATTAGAGACTTAACATAAATGCGTAGATGGTAAATTCTTCTTAATTCACTTTGTTATCAACAGCAAAATGATGTCAGAACTATATTGTACAGATTTTTGAACTATTGGATTGTATCTGAATGTTCAAATTCTAACTCTAAAATCCGAAATTCGACACCATCTTCTAGTGCCAACAATTACTCGAAGTTAAATGGCCACTAGTTCGATTCAGTAAAACAAATTTTTGACTAAGATCATTACTCTAAGTACAAATATTGCCAAAGAAATTGTATGTCTAATCATCATTACTAATCAATAAAGTATTACCCTATATACGCCACTACAATTATAGATTTAAGGGGGGTAATAAGGAAAATATTCGGCACACACACCAAAATAGACAAAATATTAGTGTAGTAAAAAGGCGGCTTAGTAAAAGGAGCCGCTCGTCTCCAACTCATTGTCAATACTTTGTTTTGAAGTTATTATACAAATTTTCAGACTCCTCACTGCATTAGACCCTGAAGCAGTATTCTTATATTGGTTTACACCATCCGTATATAAAATTTACAATCATAATATTGGCACAGGACTCCTCTAATTGATGTAAAATAGGAGATAAGACCAGATTTTCTAGTTGAAGGAACAACCATACGTAAGGAAAAAAACGAATAGGGGATGGCAGAAATTAAAAAATAATAGACTATAGAAAGCTATCGCACTATAAGACGGAGCTTAAGCAACAAAGAAGAAAAGAGACAATAAGCCAGAACTTTTTACAGAAGTGGAAAGACTTCATACAATATGGGAGGTTGTACAAAAAGAAGTTTAACCAAAGTATATTCAATGTTACATATAATATTTTAGCAAAACAGTTCTATATTATTCCAAAAATGGAAAAAATAATATCGCCGAGTTAAAAAAACAAGACTAGGATGGAAAAATTGTGTTCTATTATAGTTGAAATACTGTCAATTCCCATTTTCCTTAAGCTTAAGGGTGAACGAATAACGTAAAAATAGACATTAATCACACGATTGTAAATTATTTTTTTCAAGCAAGAATCTACTACTGGAAACAATTGCAGGTAAATAACAAATAAGAATGAGCAGCTTGCTTGTCAAAAGAAACCAGAAATACTGCGGTAAGTTCCACGGCGTTGCTGATATTGTCTCTTTAGGTAGTAAAGGTTCTGATACCAAAAAAAAAGGTTCATACATTAATCTTTTACCATACCAAGGAAAAATAGCGATCATCAAAATCACCACAGCCCATAATATCAATTGGTAAAGTTTTGATAAGAGATCAAGGGTCCCTAAGGAGTGAAACATAAAACCATACAAATTACTTGGACTTTTGTAAAGACGGGGTCAACTTCTTTCTGTTGTAAATGACTGAAAATTGTAAAAATATATTCAACTTTCCATAAAGGTACATTTGATGTTGAAAGCATCATTTAATCAACAAGAAATTATATAGCTTCAAAACTGATACAGAAATTCATTGTTCTGGAGCCGGAAAATTAATTTTTTACTAAACTCATGCGTTTGATCATGCTCAAAATTTAATACATAAATACAGAAGAACAAAGAATCGCGAATTAATACGAGTAAATGTGCTGTAGAATAAGATTAACCATATTAAGGCAGATACCAAAAATAATAAAAAAGATGTCCATTTGCTTTGGAATTTTGGTCTTGAATGTATAGTCTTATAAGGAGTGTGCATACAAACTTGAATAGGATCGTTCCAAAACAAGGTGCAAAAAAGTGTTTTTGTACTATTGTACCAGCGTCTCTACGCATCTGGTAGCCATCGGTAGAGTTTTAGACCGATTACTTGGTTTTTGCTCAAATCTAGTGGACAAGAAATATTTTAGACTTTCATGGCTTGGAAACAACAATAATCTGGGTACTTTTGAGCTAGTATTCATCATAGGTCTGACGTTTTTCAGGATTTACCGCTTATAAATTTTTTACCATAATAATTTTCCTAGAAGTCGAGCGGTTGAGGTAATTTTATTATCATTTTTCTCTAAATTAGAATGAGGAAAAAATGATGTCAGTAGTTATTTTAAAAAATGAAACAAAAAGCTAGAATATGCATCCTTTTCGAACAGGACTTTTTTCATTTATGTATGCAAAGTATATACTTTCGACTTATAAAATTTAGCATAAAATTTTGCTTTAAAAGGAGAAACTTGGTATTAAAATCAGTAAAATTATTTAGTAACCATACTCAATTTTAGATACTTCTAGTTTTAAAATTTACAAGAAGTTTAAATTTTCCAAATTTCTCATTTGAAGTTTTTATAATACCAATAATCGATTACGAAAGTCGTTTTATGTTAAGATTTGGTTGGTACGAATTCAATTTTAAAATAGTTGAAGCAAATATTCACAAAATTAGTCTCGTAACTGACTACTTATTTATATGAACTGTTTACCACCGTGGCTTATAAGAGTTCGCGGAGATCAAAAGAATATTTTCTCTGCAAATACTATTTAAAATTTTACTGAGTACCAAATTTACAGAACTGCTGCAAATAGTGAAAATATTGCTTTATCATTACGTAATTCAATTGCTATCAAATTTTGTAGTCACCTAATGCTTCATAAAGCGTGTTTGGAAATTTTGAGTGTGATTGAACTATCGGTTTGACATGTTTCAGGTCCTGTCATATCTGTTAATAGTATTTTTATAGTTTCACTTAACCATCTAATTTTGAAATTGTAACATATTTCTTTTTGAACATACATCATGGATATAGTTTTTGATTTTTTGCCATTACATTTTATGAAATATATTCTTCCTTATGTCTTGTTTCATAATTATGCCTTCTAGTTTGTTTCAACACCTTTTTACTAAATAATTCTTTTACTGCAAGAGATATAGACATCTTTGTCAGTTTTGCAAGTTTTAAATTTCCATTTGACGCTACAATGCTTAAGGCATCAGATTTGTATGAAGATGGTTAAATTTCTTTCTAAGTTATCGTGTAATCATTTATGAAATGGTACCAAAACTACATTATTTAAGGTTTTTCATTATTTTTAAAGCTGAACGTTTTTCCTAATCGGAAACTAAAGCCTTCCATCATGAGGCCTAGTGTTTGCTATTGCTAATCATGCTAATCTCAATAGTCTCCCTTTCGGTTTAATACAATGATATTTGATCGAATAATCTTGACTCAAGCAATGCTATTAATATTGTGTTGTTAAGCAATCCTAGTACCATCAACTCACTGTGAAGTGCCCCTTCGCTCTATCCCATAGCAGGTTCATTCCCCCAAAGCGATATGATAAGCTACCACTACCAAGACATGCTGGTACTACCCCTTTGACACCAGCATTGGCTCACAGGTGTATACGCCCGTTTTACGAATGGATAAAGGCTTTACAGTCGGCACATAAAACTGCTAAATCATTACTGAAGCATACTGTTATGGATATGATAATTGGGGAGAAAGAAGACGGATTAATCAAAATGTGACAACTAAACTCAAGTAATTAAATCAGTAGGTAATAAGAGGTTGAGAATAAATGAAGGGAAGTTATTTAGGATTAAGCCAGGACTAAAAAAATCGGAAATGAGGAAATATAAAAATAAACACATAATAAAATACAGGATGGGAGAAACTACACAAATTATAGGGTATTCTGCAAATAGGCGGTCCAATCCATTGAGTAACCACTACAATGGAAAATTCTATAAGAAAAACACAAAATATTCAAATAAGAATAAAATTTTCAGCATTTGCTTCATTACCCTATTTTTTACGGAATGAATTTCACGAGCATTACAACCATATTTATGGCGAAATTTGTTAAATGCTTAATAATATATTGTCTTGAACATGCTGATGTGACTCTCAAATTTGTGTATATATAGCCTCATATTTTACCAAATACTAGGAAATATTCTTGAAATTCAGTGATTTTTTGACGATTCAGGGGAGTTTTCTACTTATAATGAGAGGAAGGGGGAGACTACTTTTCCGGCTAAAAAGAGTATTGTTTGACACGGCTCTAAGAATGAAATATTGAGTACTAGGTGGACTCCCATTGTTTTAAGTAGGTCTAGTTTATAGGTATGCGATGAAATATTATTGGTAACTTGAAAGTAATTAAGTGTTACAAAATGAGGTAGGCAGCGGTTTAATAAAAAAGCAAATAGATATAATACACACCAAAAAATTTCTATGTTTGGGGTTGGAAATTGTCGAAATTTCTCGCGTTTAACTCGTTACAGTCAAGTGCAGTTCCTTTGTATTGCAAATAAAGCCGAATTTATCCCTTGTGTTGCTCATACTTGCTCGACGTGTCAAGTTTTACTTAGCAAAAAGACAATATAGTTCTGACTTTGGGAGAAGTATCTACAGCTAATTCAAGTAACCTACTTTGCAAAATCAACTCTGCACAGTAGACAAGGAAACAACTGAACAAGCACAGTAGCAATACCAATATCACTGTCGATCAGAGAAAATATGATTGGAAGCTAATTCGCAATAAAGAAAAATATGATCAACCTAAATCTTAGTAATCACTAATTTTGGGGATGTCTTAAATACAGGAGATGGCAGAGTCCGGCCTATCTCGGTCATTTTTACGTGTATATTTTGCTAAACTGCACCGCAAAATTTTCAATGCATGCGAGACATCCTATATCTACCTATTTCCATATAATTGGATAATCAGACATCACTGTATTTCTTCCTATAACTGCCATAAAATTGTAGTAAGCCCCTGCAGCAGGCTGCACTACTCCCAGAAAATATTAGTTGCATTTTCCCTGATACGTGACAACTACCACCATAATGCACTATGTTTGATCATGGGAACTGAATGGTTATCTGTTTTTTCTAAATTTGCATTCTGGCATTACATCACGTGACCCTTGAATCAAGTAATCATTCAGGATGCAATCCACCGGGTTATATAGCCTTTTGCGCAGATTAGGCCATCCCCACTCGCAGTATGTGTTAACAGCACATTTCTGTGGATGCCCATTAAATCGGGGCATAAGATTTCACAGCATTTTTACCAACTAGGATCATTGCTATCAAGAAATAGTTTCAGCCTTTTCATCTTTCATCAGGATACTGCTTGGATAGATGATGAATCCGTAGAAAGAGGCTTGGTACACGTTAAATTCACATTTTCACATTTGCATAAAAACTAGCGGCTATGAGTTGCTCCAGCACGTCCATAAGATGGAAAGTATGCTTGGAAGCACTATCTGAAGTATAAGAATGTCGTTTAAGTTGATAATGACGAAAAGACCATGTAGACATGAACATCATTTACAAATTATTGGTGAACTACTGGGGCGTTGGTAAAACAAAAAGACATCACTAGATGTTTATAAAAGTCCTATCAGATATGGAATGATAATTCTTTTCCAGAAGACTTCGCTAGATGGAGGGACTCCTCAGAAGTCTTGACATCAACTTTTGTATTCCGTTGGACTGGAAGTGTCAAGAAACAAAATGAGGATCAGACCTCTGAGCAAATTGAATATTAGTTTTTTCCAATCGATCAATTGTTTGTGAATTTGCTGCAAGGAATTCCAAATAATCAAAGGATTTATAATAAGCTTGGTAACTTGAAAGGTAACATATTCACTATGTTTTTATGAGTGAAGATTAATTCATCTTTGTATATATGGGGATCATCGAAAGATTCACAACCATCTGTTAGAAAATTTTCTTCTAGCGTTGAAATTATTTGTATGGATATATCTTACTTTATTAAAAAGTTCCTGTCGTCTAATAATAATGTCACTTTATAGTGTATACGCGTGGGTGGCTTAAATTGCTTAAAAAAAATTGCGTTAGGATTGGAGATACCTGACTAGACCTTAAACTACGGACTCTATAAAAGATGCAATGGAAGGAATCATCTTCACTGTGTTTCCACACACGAATTATTAATAAGCACTATTATAACTAGATGAAATTAACGTGGAAGTTTTGTAGGTTCGCAGATAGGGTAAAAAAATATAACCAATTTTGAACGGAAGAGGATGCTGAATCGCAATTGCTGGGAAGCAAACGAGTAAAAAACAAAGGGTTGGCTGACCACAAAGTGATTAAAGCGTTCATTTGTGATCACTTTTGGTTGACCGCTGTATCCTTTATTGGCGACTATGAAAGTGGTTTCGTCCCAATGGGTGGAAAAAAAAATCAAGATGTGGTTTGCTTTACCACAATAGTGACTTGAATCTTTGGCTCTCATTCATCTCATATTTTGTACCATTCAAATATATAAGATTGTTTTGTTCTGAATGTGGAAAATCGTTAAGATGGGGCAAAGAGCGCAAATTCTGCATATGAATAATTATTTTAGGGCTATTTTTAATTGGTTCAGAAGGTGCAATTCAAGAAGCGAAAGATACAGTTATCCAGCCAATAAAATCATTAACTTTTATACAAAAAAAATGCAAAAGTTGGCAGGCTCTTTGAGAGAGTCAATGGGAACAATCCTGCTTAGCCACAGCGTCTTTGATATAACCCTTAAACCCACGTACGGAATGAAACATTATGACAGACGTTGAATATCATTTAAACGTGCACATGAGAGTCTAATATTAGATGTAGTACAAAATGCATTATTTTTTGGCAAAAAGTGTACTTCACACTCGGATTTAGCACAGGTATTTGTACTTATAAAAGATATTTTGAAAACAATGATGCAATTTTTTACAGTACTAAAAATAATAACTGCTGATAATTTTCATGCGTTGAGTCAAATAAAGACAGCTATGAAATTGCGAGCCAGAGTAAATAAAATCCTCTCACCCAGATTCTCCAGATGAATTTGATGATTTCAACAGCAATAAAGAAAGAACTACTGAACACTTCGATTGATATATGGTCCTTGGCAAATACAAGATAACAATATTATCCTTACAATTCAATTGAAAAAAAAGTAAAAGTCCAACAGAACATCTTTTTTACACGTTTCCATCTAAAATTCCGAGTTAAACAACAAAACAGACACATTATACATCGGGAAGAAATAATAAAAAGTCCACTGGAACAGGAAAATAATACCATTATGGAAGATGTTTTTTTCATTCCATCCACTATAGGCTTTTGCGTATAAATTGTTATACGAGCATCCAGAAAATGCTTTACTGTAAAATACCTTGAAATGCTATTTTTTTAATATTCAACACTACCAGCAGTGTGTTATGCTTACAGTTACGATGTCGAAACAGTGCTCGCAAGCTTTTAGTAAGGTGAATTAAGGAAAACAGATTCGTGAAAAGTGGCTGTCGAAGTCGAGAAATTAAATGAACCAATAGTAATGGAATAAAAATAAACGAGTAAAAGACATCTAATTTTAAGTGGAAACCAAAGCAAAAGATACTAAACAAGAAGAAAATAATTAACCTACAAATTACACAGAAATTAGGACTTTCTACAATATATAGAATTATATAAGGAGAAAGTCAAACATAAAAAGTAGCCACTATGATTGGGAATACTATGAAAAAAGTGAGCTTACAGTATTTAATCTAAAAAATGAGATCACAAACGTGAGAAAAGATAGGAAGATAACGGAGATATTAAGTTTTTATATATAGTCAAAAACATTTGACACAATACAGAGCACTGTCAGCAGCTGTTGTATCTCTCCAAGCTGGTCCACAAAGAAATTTTGTAGAATGACACGACTAAATCACTCGTAGCATGTATTTGCTGAGCATTTCTGTCACGTGATACATCACATAAGCAAAAAAATATCTGGCGAGATGACTTGCCACCACTTATATCACTATACACATGATATAAAAGTGTGTATTTTTTTATTTTCTTCGATGCAAATATAGCACATTATGGTGATAATTGTCACCTATCGATAAACATCAATTGGATATTTCCTTCGAAGTGTATTGTATTTATTTGCAAAAGCTTACTGCAACTTCATAGTAATTGCATGGAGCAATGTCCTAATTTAGCGGGAATGAGCTGAAACTTGCTATTACACAAACAATGAATGTTGAGGCATCCAAGGAAATTCGTTGTGATATTGGAAAATCAATTTTTATTTTGATTGAAATTACTAATTATGTTACAGTACCATGAAATTTAAATACAGTGAAGCGTTTTGGAAAATATATACACGTGAAAATATCTGGTATATATCAATCTTTGATGGAGTAGGCTTAACAATCTCGTGTATTTAAAATGTCCGAAAACATAATGACAATTGGGACTTCCAGAGATCATTATTCTTTCTTTTTATCATTTCTTTCAATTACTTATAAAGTAACGACAGATTAATCTTTATTCATTTCGAACTAACTTGGAATTATATCTCTTGTTGGGTCGACATTGTTATGGAAACTTTTACTTTACTTAGTTGTTTTTGCTTCTTCCACTTTATCCAGTAATTTGTTATATAAATCCTGGCATATCAAACAAGTGTTTGTAATAATAGAAATACCATACGTCCAGTTCAGCGCAAATCTGACTGGGATTTTTAGACCGCTGCTATCATTTATTTGGTTCTACACTGGCTTTGTAACCAAAGTTAATAAATAGCCATGAGTCTGTACCTTTGTTCGGCATACAGGGGACTGCAACTGATATAACTTTTGTTTGGAAGTGGTGATGCTCATCGTTTAATACAGACAAAACTTTCGGTAAAATTTTAGGTAGTTTATACAAGTGCAAGAAACAGATTTTCAAACATCCCAAAAATACAACTTATGTAATACGGATAACAAAATGAAGGTTAAAGTTAGTACGCGTTATCGAACGTTGCAGCAATACGCTTAATATTGCGCAAATTTTAAGACTATGCTGAGGGCAGCGTCCAATAAAAAACAAACAGATAACATCAATATGTCAATCTAAGTGATCATCTATTCAAATTACTTGGTGTGGTATTACTCTTCTGGCATTCGAAAAGCTGTGGCTAGCGAAAAATCTAGATCCGTCAGTAATGACAAGGGTGTGCTTTATAGTATTGCGACCGGCGGGACTTCATGGAGCTATGCCGCAGTAAAACAATAAGAAAACTTCTACGTAAGTCAATAGCAAAGAGATATTCATCACAAATAGTTAAAATATTTGCTTGGGGGTAATGGGCAAAATTGGTCATCCAATTATGAATTAATGATAGTGAAAACGTATGTAACTTCAATATTAGTAACGGTACTAGAAAAATAGCTCTTTAAGTCTATTTTATGCTATGATGAATTAAGATAATGATCAATTTACTCTTATTAGAACAAAACACCAGTAGTTAAATTTAACATCATGTTTTTAAGAACAAGACTTTAGAACTCAAAACTTTCTAAATAACCTAACGTCGTATAAGAATTGGTTTTGGTACCATTACATGGTTGATAACGAATATTTTTACATATAAATCAAACTTTATTTATGTAACTGACATTAATAACACTTTAATTTCAACGATAACATGATATACCAAATCATATCGAAATATTTACTTTTTTGGTTCACATGCAAAATTATACATATAATCTGCGAAACTAAACACAGCTGAAAGTATATTGAAAGCAAAATCAGTGTTGCAAAAAGCAACAAAATATTACCTTATTGGAAAACTAAATGATGCCATTAAACTGTTAAAACTAATATTTTGAAAAAACACAGAAAAGACTTATCACAAATAAACATAAGATATAAATTTTAATTTGAATATAATAACCCAATTGGTTATTAATAATACATTCAAAATATTTTATAAAGTTGTTTATTTTTAGAAACATAGTTTTTTTCCAATACTTATTGAAACGAAATATTTTCGCTCAAAAAAAGGAATGTGGAAAAATATATATAGTAATGTAAAAATGATAAAAATAAAGCATAATGTAACAAATTTACCTTAAGGCAAATAATAGAATCCAGTTCCAGAAGTATAGGTCTATAAGCTTCTAGATGTAAAAATTTTGAGCGGAACTAAGTAATAAAATTTACCACCATTCAATGAACTAAATGCTATTGCCTGTATATTTTTTTGTAACTCATAATGAAAATTTACAAAAAATTTTATCTTAAAGCGCTATCTCTAATACAGTTATCGCAAGTTCTTTATGTTCGATATACTCATGATGTTATCACAGGGTGCTTATAAGAAATTGCGTTTGAAACACAGTTTTTACATAGTGTTCTAATTGCACTAAAATTTGAAGACACGTTCTTTATATATTTTTGAGTCACAAAATTTATAGGCAATCGACCAG
>WMKJ01000155.1:0-22933 GCA_009733715.1 Herpomyces periplanetae | reverse complement strand
ATTCCCTTCATGCCGTATTTTCATCATCAAAATCCGATGACACCCAGGTATGTTTACTCGACATGTCTAACATAAACCCTTTCTTTGATCTCTTTTTCTTCGCTGGTTCTGAGTAATGTTAGTATCTTTTGATTTAGTATTGTCTTTTTCTGAGTTATTTTCATTGCTGTTTTCTACTTCTTCATATGGATTTTTATTTTGCAAGTGTTCTCCTTCATTTTCTCCGTTATTTTCTTTAGATTTTTCTATATTATCATTGTTAGTTTTTTCTTGATCTTTTTGATTACCTACCTTATTGGTCGTGTTAAGATTGTCTTTTGTTCCTGTTGATTGTTCAAGTTTTTCAGTTCCATTTAAAATTTGTTCTCTTTGTTTCGTCTCATTATATTCGTATATGTTATCTTTAGCCGATGATACTGGATTTATTAATAATTTATTCGTGTCTTGTAGATTTTGGTATGTATTTGATTGATTCGGACTCTTTTCACTTGTTGTATTTTGTTCTTGCTCGTCTTGATTTTTATCTTTTACACGCTGAGTGCTCTGATTCGTTCCGTTTTGTGTTTTGTCATAATTATATATTTCTGTTGGCGGATTATTATTTTGATAGTAACCATATGTCCATTGCCCGTTTTGATAAGTTCCATTAGGCACCTGACCATATTGGTAATAACCATATTGCCCTTTCTCATTTTGATTTGAGGCATTGGGCCATTGACCATATTGATACGTGCCTGTTGGCCATTGTCCATTTTGGTAATAGCCATTGGGCCATTGACCATATTGATAGTAACCAGACGGCCACTGTCCATACTGATATGAGGCCGTGGGCCGTTGACCATATTGATAATAACCCGAAGGCCATTGTCCGTATTGATACGAACCATTCGCCCATTGACCATTTTGATAATAACCTGTTGGCCATTGACCGTACTGATATGTACCAGTGGGCCATTGACCATATTGATAATAACCTGTTGGCCATTGACCATACTGATATGTACCAGTGGGCCATTGACCATATTGATAGTAACCAGACGGCCACTGTCCATACTGATTTGAGGCAGTGGGCCATTGACCATATTGATAATAACCTGAGGGCCATTGTCCGTATAGGTAAGTTGCCGTAGGCTGTTGACCGTTTTGATATGTCCCTGATATATAATTTATATTTTGATAATAGCCTGATGGCCATCTACCATTTTGGTAAGTTACTTGTTGCCCATTTTGGTAATACCCGTAAGGCCATTGGTTATAGTAATAGTTTCCATACTGTGCAGTCTGTATTTGTTTTTCTGGTACCTGAGTGTATATGTTAGTGGCCTGCGGACCATTGGCTGTTTGATAATTAACCCATTTGCCGTTATAATAATAACCTTGCCCGTTCTGAACTTGTCCCGTGGGCCATTGTCCATAGTAATTATAGCCTTGTAGATAAGAAGCACTCTGGCCATTTGGCAATTGGCTGTAATAATTTACATATGGATTAAGTACAGTTTTAGTTGCTAGCTGTGTCGCAACATTTGTTACTTGCTGCGGTGGTTGTTGTTGTTGCTGTGGAGGAGAGACTTGGCCATTTGTTCCTCCAGTTATTCCATTGCTGTTTTCATAATTGGTGTACCATTTCTATCCCATGGTTCAGTAGAATTCGGACTTGAAATTCTAGAAAAACTTACATTTCCAGTAGTTAAGCAGTAACCGTAATTGGGGTCACAGTTATAATAACTGCACTCCTGTGCAGTGTTACCACTATTCAACAGTAAGCTATAGCATTTTTAATTTGAATGAAAAATACTTACCAATAACCTCTTGTCGAGCAACAAGCCTTATCAAGAGTACCACGATCATATCCCATACAAGATGTTCCTCCACCATAAGCTCCACAATAACCATTTTGAGATACTAAAAAACCCCGATGGTCTCGAAGTGGATTAGTACTACTAAATTTTTCTTTAATGCCGAGTTGCTCATAGCTCTGAGCCTTCACCCATGATGAAAATATAGCTAAACAGATAAGTATTATTTTGGTAACATGGTTATCAGCCCACGACATTTGAGCCATGGCCAGTAACGGTGGAGCTACAATAGCCCGCAATAATCAAAATGTAATACTCTAAATTAATAGGTTCTTTTGTAAATTGAATTATTTCTGAATGCTAAAAATACTATGTGTTGTTGAATAGAAAAGTCAAATGCACAATATTGGGTTTTTGACACAAAAATAGAATTAATCAACGGAGTTTAGGACCTGCTTCTTAAATACTCTGGAATTTTCCATATTTATTGAAATTTCGTGATGTTTTTTTTAATTTTCCTGACAATGGCATGCATTTCTCATAATTCAGTTGTTTTCGTTCCATTTGTTTTGTATATTTGCAAAGTTTTCATTGCTCGCCAAAGTGATTGAAATGAATTTTTTTCTGAAAAGCTTTCTTCTCTTAAAATTCTCATTCTTGAGCAAAGCGATATTCACACTAAATATTTTTAATTGATGCATTGCAGTTGTTTACTTGTTGAGTTCGTATCACTTGGTTTAGGAATTCAATATTAGCAAGTAGTTTTTAAAAGTTAAGTCAAATATAGCATTCCTTGTATTTTCCTTATGGCTTTATTTTTGCAAAGCGTACATGTTAGTGCGTGCTGTTGACACCGTTTGGGTAATAATTTTTTTGGTCAGGAGCAACCCTACATCTATGCATAAAATTTTGATACAAGATTTTTTGTATTGTTCACTACATGAAATAATTAATGATTTATCAGTTAAACGACATACTTCTTTGTTAAACAATTTTGAAGAATTCTCGACCCTAGGATTTTTACTACTATTCATAAACGTGGCTACTTTTCCAAACCTTACATCAAGACTCTACGGTATTGTTAAAAGTTTCCTATTTGGGTAATTTGATGTCCTCACAAATCCAGCCCTATGACGTAACTGCCGTCTCAACATGTTCAGACGAATAAGTTCGAGGGCATTGTCACGTGCCTCATTGTCTAGATTCTGGAAATCGACCTCGACAAACTTTCAGATGTATCGTAGATAGATTTACGAAGATTTACTCAATTGCAAAATTTGTAATTGATAGAGTGTGAAATGACATTTATTGAATATTTGTTCAAAACTGTGGAATTAATAGAATCTGGTGCTTCCGATGAGTGTTACACTGTACTGTCGCCTTTACTTCACAACTATTTAATAGCCGCCAGCAAATGGTCCTTGAAAATCTACTGACAAAACCGTTCCTTAGTGTCACCTGTAAGCTGCGAACGACATTACTAGTTATGATTTATAACCTGAGTAATCTGAAGAAGATAGATTAAGATTGGGCGAGACCTGAGCTGAAATATTGTGCATCAGGTTACATGAATAAAGCAGACTAAGTTGCTTAGGGTTGCATTTTTGGTCATTTACAAAGTCAAGGTGATATATAAAGTTTTGAAATTAATTATTCTTAAGAGTATATGTATATAAGTGAGTATGCGAGGCCGTTGTATTGGGACAACTTTGTGGGTGCCACGACATTAAAGAGTTGTCCATGATTCTCACGAGAATTTGAGCGACTGGTGAGCTTAATGCATTTCACATAGTCTTATTTGCCTTATTCTGAAGATCATGGGCGGTGGTGCCGTGTTGGAAATATCGTGAGAAGACAGGTTGAATTAGAGAACGGAAAATTATTTGAGCACCGCTGTGTGAAGAAGGTTAGTTGGATGAGCGGAATAATTGTTATAGACGAAGGAAGCTGGAACTATAAAATGATTACCTTGTTTGAGGGAGGGCCATCCAAAGGATGAGTATAAATTTAAAGGTGTAATAAAACGCTAGAGATACATTGGTATAAGTCTATGATATTTTAAGCAGGTTTATAATGGTTGACTTACGAAACCAATATACGGCGTTGATTGCACTTTCGAATACACTATGAAAGAAGGTTATTATGAGAAATATTAAACAAAATATTGACAGAATAAAGAGACTTACGTGAGAAATGCGAATACAATCCAATACTAAAAGTTCTATAGTTTTAGCAAGTGGCTGTAGAAAATAGAGTCGAAAGAGAGGGATGACAATAGACGTACCGAAAGCCACTGTATTGAAGTTAGATGTTAGAAAAAGAGGTCAAAGAAAGGGTTTATGTTAGACATGTCGAGTAAACATACCTGGGTGTCATCGGATTTTGATGATGAAAATACGGCATGAAGGGAATAATAGGCAGGAATAACGAAACCAGCAGTGTTGACAAGAAATTCACCGGCGATATTAAGGAAGACGAGGAGAAAGTATAGGGCACCGAGACCAAGAACTACGTAGACTTTGGGGACGTTTGTTTTCTTCTCGAAGTCATTGAGAGGTTTGTATTTGGACAACTAAAAATTATGGGTTGATTAGCTTGGAAGAAAGCGTTGAAGATATTATTAGAGGGAAAGCGGGGAATAGTAGTCATAGGAGCTATGGACGCGCTGGAGGATGCGTATGAGAAAAGAGGGCATAATTTTTTGCCGGAAAGGGTACGAAAATAGTTAAAAGTAGGTAGGCACACAAATCAAAGTTGGTTGAGGGAAAACGCTAAAGGGAATAGAGGGAGTGGTAGAAATGGAATATGGAAGAATATCGTAGATTGGTGTAAATTGATAACCTACCTCTTTATCGAGTTGTTTAATAGATTGCTGAGCACGGTCTTGGAGAGACATGACTACGTGAAGTTTAAACGGATGTTATAGAGTATTTAGGGTAAGCTGGGTGAAAGATTATGTGTGGCAGTAATTGGGAAAGGGAAATGCTAAGCCTGAGTGGTTAGTGATTAAATAGTAGTGGTGTGAAATTGTTAAAAAGACGTGTTAAGGTAGGGAAGAGGAAGATGGGTTTAAATGAGGGAAATAGGTTTGAGGAAATGAAGGATAGCGTTAAGGAGATGAGGATTTTGGGAATTAATAAACGCGAAAGGAAAGTAGTCAGGGCAGACAAGAGAGATTCAGGGAAGAGAAGATTGTTAGAAGAAGAGAGTATGTAGCGATGGGAAGATATACACGGGTATTGAAATGTAAAGAAGCATGGGTAGAGAAAAAATGGGGAAAAAAATGAGTAATGAACATACGTCAGGATTCTATAAAAAAGATGGAATGAATCGAGTAAAAGGAAAGTATTAGAAGGGAATAAGATGAAGACTTACCACTAGAAGGAAATTATTAACGAGAATGGGAGGAATAGCGGTAAAATACTGAAATAATTCAGCTGAAAATATTGAAATTATGATATAGTAAGGACGCACAACGGTGAAAGTAGAGTGAAGGAGGATACGAATTTAGAAGATGAAGAGTGAATTCTCGAGAGGGCAGGGTAAATATTCTCCTCGAATTACGCGTTTAGATTTTAACTTAAAAAAAACTAGTAGCGGTAACAGAATCTTGTAACACAGATGATCATTTTGAAAAAGTCGAATTTGATTTTTTTCCCGAAAATGTCGAAATTCTAGCGGTTTGGACGCCAAGACTTTCTGGTTACGTAAGCCGCATCGGGATGCCGAGTCTGGGGGCCGAGTGGGTGTGACTTCGGGTCCGATTGCGTTCGGACAGCGGTTTGGGCCGCTGAAGGATATCTCAATGCTCACCTTCTCTTCCTTCTTTACTTCCACTTATTCAATTGGATTTTACGAGCATTCGCAGTTATTATAATTCTCATATCTCCTATTGCCACTTTCATCCCCTTACAATCCGTCAACGTCAAGTTCCCCTTTCGCCCCAGATTCTGCTAACTATCTTCCCTTTCGCTACTAGCCTAAGTAATCATTTCATTGGACTTTACACCAAACCTTATTTTTCGTTAAAGCGAAATAATCACTGGCTTTTCTAGTCATCACACTGTACGCAAGTTTAATGATAATGCAGCCAATGGCTTCTGCGACAGGGTTCAGCTTAATAGTGTGAAGAGAATCATTGCTCAAATGTCGCAATAAGTTTCGTCGTTTGTATTTTTTAAAATTAATTGGCTCATCCAAAAAATTAGCCATTGATCATCAACCAAACGGGCCACACTAAAATCAGTCTACCATGCCGATTTGTAGGGGATCTATTATATGTTGAGGATATGAAGTGATAGTATTATAAAGCACCGCAAAGCGGACCAGTCTGTCTTCAGTAACGGATAAACGGGGCCCGGCATACTTGTTTTGCATGGGTACAGTCTAAAGAGATGTTAGTATGTCGTGAAGGTGGGTACTCTTTGCAAAGTTTAGTAAAATGAAACGCAAGCCCTGATATTCGTCTAAAACAACTGTGGTGTAATTCGTTAATGTTAAGGTATACACACTAAGCTTAATCGGGTATTAATGCACGTCGAACTTCCGCACACGATAAAATTAAACTTTGAAAAGGTTAACATACCCAAACAGCCTAGAATATTGCCCTCTTCACTAAGATAGCGCAGCCCGCACTGGTGAAACTCGGGGAAACCGCACCATACACATGATAACACCACTTTTCAATATAATTCGTGAGAGGAGCAGTGGAGCGCAACAATATCTCAGAGCGAATAATCACAACGAATGGCCGCCTGGGAACATGGTAACAAAAATTAAAAATTTCCCTAAGTATTCTCTCCTATAACAGACTGACCCTTGAACCCGAGCATAAATATAACCCGACTTAGTTAACATGTAGTAATTGAACTCTACCTCACCACTTTAAAATGAATATGAATCTTTTAAAGTAGAAGATGACCCTTTTAAAGTTAAACTGTCGATAATCATAAAAATAGACATGCGCTAGACAATTCCCCCAAAATTCCCATTCTTAAGCCGTCCAGAGCAAAGCTTGTGGAGTCGAGGTCAACGCTCGGTATCACGTGTTATGGGTTGACGGGACAACGGAGATTGTAAGGCTGGTTGTCATGGGAGCGGGAAGGAACAGGAGTAAACAAAGGGTTTGGATCGACATTTTAACGGTTTTGTCGGTTTAAGAAGAGTGTTTTAATCGATTGATTTGACGAATGGTTGGTAAATGCCTGGGGAAAGAGAAGTTTGAAGAAAAGAATGAGTGTGAAAAATTAGGAATCTTCATGGTAACTTGTGTGATAACAAGCTTCATTCTATTCAAAATTCAATATTGTGAACACGGTTTAAAGTGATAGTCTACCTTACCTGGTAACCTGAGATATATGTAATGGGTTGATATTGGGTTGTCGCGTTTAATGAACATTGATTGCTCCAAAAAAGTACAATTTCGGGTGTAATGAATTCCGTTTACACTCTGGCAAACGTAAATCCCGAGATAATTCCATCTCGGTCATCGAAGGATGAAATGTGTAAATACAATTACGATGCGTGTGGGGGATCATCAAGTGGGTGCACTTATTGGGAAGTATACTCGCAAAATATAAATTTTACAATGTCATAGTAAACTTTAAGGAATCAGATTATGAAACACTAACTTTTAATTAACCTGAGCAAACGTAAGGTTCCTGCCCGAGCCGTTCATATAAACTCTCCTTGAGAATCTTGAACGGCTCAAAAATCCTTCGTCCATATACCGATTAGTAAGCCCTATTGATTTTGGTAAAGGGCTGGTTGTTTACACGGCTTAGAGGAATAAGTTTACTTTCTTACTAAAAATATATAAAATATTTTTGCCACCGTAAACAAAAGACTACGGCCGCCGATGGGTTATCGAGACTGCAATTCACTTAGTTCATGTCACAGTTCACATATGTTTTTTGGCTTTGTCCTATCTAGTTTAAACATTAGTACCTCGCAGAGTTCGCAGCCCAGTTGCGGGAACATTTTGCATTGAATTGAGTATACGAATTTATCGTCGCGGTAACATTTATCATCATCCTCTCTATCAGCATTTTTTTGGTTTAAGCAGGACACTTGTATGCGTGTGTACCTATTTATCTATATTCAACATTCTAACGTTGACAACGATCTTGTCAATCGAGCGGGGAAATTTTTTGGAGGTGCGGCTTTAATCTAAACTAAGGCGGGGTGGACAGATACGCGCTCTTCACTATGGCGGCACCAAGACCATACCAAATGGATGAGCATATGCTGTACGTTGATTCGTCGGATAGAACGTCTACTACTACACCATTTTCATTTCAACGACAACCATTCTTCGATCTATTTCAGGCGAGAAGTACCTCATCACAGCAGCAATCACGACGAGAACAAGAACAACAACAACAAGTCATAACTACATCGGGAGCGACGACACTAGCCGGTTTACCGGCATCAGGTGGATTCAGTGCACTACCCGTTACTATGAATGCATACACTAATATGAATTCACATATGTTTGCTACCACTGCGTTGGGTGCATCGAATCCCTCATCATCATCAGCTGGTTCATCTCCCAAGATAACTGGCTTAGCCTACGATTACGCGAGTAATAGTGTTACCGGCAAGTACCCCAGTTTATCCCACGGGAGAGTATCTGGTCCGTTATCGGTAGCGACTTCAGCATCCCATGGGGTTAACATACCGATTCATCAACAACATGAAAATACTCCAATACTAGAAGGTGTTTCGGGGTCTTCAATTATGGCTGGTGATTTTGCGGGGAAGTTTGGACGAATACTTGCTGCGAACCCTACGTCTACGACGACTGTACAGCAGCAACAGCAGCAACATCACCAAAATTCACCCCACGTTACTGTTAACTACCTCGATTCCCCCCGTCCTTCAGTTTCTTATGATCGGATAGTAGCAGCGTGCGCCGTAAGTTTTGGAAATAATGCAATACAGCAACAGCAACAACAACCACAACAACAAACTTCAACGCCTGGGCCTGGAATGCCACCTGGTTGCGAATTGCCGGACTTCGGTGGGGTGGGAGGAACAAATGGAACTCCGAGGCTACCAATAGCCCAGACTGATGAGCTGGTTAAGCGCAAGGGCAACGGTTTTCGGTCAATGAATGATCGTGAACTGCGCTTACTTTTAACGGCCAACGAAGGTCGGCCATTAAACGAAGTTGCAAAGGAGGTGCGAGACGCAGAGCGTACACCACGCGCTGAGAAAACAAAGCAGCTGTTCGCGATGCTTTGGCTTAAAGAAGCATGCATCAGCACTCGGAGGTCAACACCCCGTGGTCGTGTTTACACATTTTACGCTGATCGATGTGGCACGGAGCACGTAGCACCTCTAAACCCTGCATCATTTGGCAAGCTTGTTCGTGTTATTTTTCCTGGTATCCAAACAAGAAGACTTGGTGTACGTGGTGAATCGAAATACCATTACGTTGATTTAGCTCTTAGGGATGATTTCCCCGATTCGAATGGCCGTCGTGTATCCAGTAATAGTGCAGCACAGCGATCTCAGGACCGGTTAAGTACAAGCGTTAGCAATAGTGGCAGTACAACTTCTGGCAACAGTGAAGAAAATCCTGGACATACGACCAGTTGTATAACGAGCATGGTAGCCCCGTCAGTTGGTGAAATTGCGGCTGCAGGAGAAACCGAAAGTAGTGGGTGCTCTGAGCCAAGTGAAGCAAGAATATTTACATCCAAGGATGCCGATGGTGGAGGAGGGTTCAGTACGTTTCACGCTCAAATTTTACAATTTCCTTCGACTGATGTTCTCAACGGGGAATGCATTGAGGGAGATGAATGCATACGTCTACCGGATATATTTACCTATGTACCGCCGAAGACGGATTTTGATGCAGCTGATGCGCTGAGCGCATTGTATCGAACACACTGCACATCACTGGTCGATTGTGTACGTTATTGCAAGGAGAAGCAGTTTTTTCGCCTATACACAGCGTTTCCTGGGACTTTAACGGCGCCTGTTCAGAAATTACTAGGGCATTCAGCAATAGCTCCCTGGGTAAGAGAATGCGATTGGTTAATGTACCAAAAAATGCTTCGATTTGTGAGTCGTTTAACATTACAAGTGGCACCCTTGGTGGTATTACGATTCTTGGAAAAAGTTGCCAAATCCTTGGAAGGGTTTATAGCTAAAACTTTTACGGGGCAGCCAAAGCATTTAGTCGAAGCTAAGATGGAGCCCGCTGTATTGTTTGCCAGTTTATTACAGAGGATGCTACGCGTAAATAATGCAGCTCATGCAGCGGCAGCCTTGTTAATGACAAGTGCGCTACGTGAGCAAATGTGGACGGATTGGCGACGTTGTGTAAACGCTAAGCGGATAATTGAAACGGAATTACCGCTGTGTGGATATGAGGAAGTTTTTGAGATATTAACGAGGGATGTTCAATTGATGCTGACGCCACCAGAAGGTGACGTAGGAAGTGGAGAATCAGAAACGTGCGTGGATAGGATAGCTGGATTTTTAACAAATCTACCCAAACGGTTTCCCGGTCGGTCGGCGCGAACCTTGCTACAGTGTATATCGACGATAATGACAGCAGTTTTGCGGGATTTAACGATGGAACAGGCCGCTAGTTTTAATTGTTGGTGGGTTACAAAAGTTTTTGTAGATGAAATGAGTTTATGGTTAGCATGTTTGGGAGGCTTTTTGGGCCGGGGAAACGATCGAGTTAAGTCGAATGATGTTAGTCAATTGGAAGGAGGAAAAGAAAATGTGAAAAATGGTGGGACATCTCGAGATCCAGCGAATACAGAGACACAAGATACATCGACAACAAAGGCAGTGGTTATGGCTAAGGACGATGATAGAGAAACCGGACGGACCGAAGGTGATGCTATCAGCGAAGCTGAAGAGGACTGTCCGTCTTTGTTCAAGTCATCAGTATCATCAGTTTCTTCGATGAATTCAGTTCAACTCATGTTTGATTGTGACATTAATATTGGCGCTATTGGAATGGACCTTGATGTGGATAAGATGATGGGGCCTAAAAGAGGTGATGACAATGTTGCAGAAGTGCAAATTGTTGAAGAAAGTGGGATATTCTGACCACCACTTTATGATAAAAGACTACAAAAGTGAGAGTGCGCGCATACTAATGAAGTACGAATGAATTTGATAAAACGCTATTTGATTGATTTGCTATCTAAAATGTAATTTAGCTAGTTCAAGATTACGAAATTGTTGGATTAGGCTTTGTAGATTGGGACAGATTAGATGAAACATTGAAATCGTTAACGTGCTTTTAACACTCTCATATTGAGACAAATTGCGGGCAAAACGTCTACACCGTCACGTGTGAGACGTAGGGAATTACCGGATTAGGAAATTCTAGATAATTAGAACGAGATGTTGGGGCAAGGAGAGGCGATTGGTTCAAAACGGGTACATGCGCAGGCACAGGCACGGACATGGGCGTGGGCATGGGAACAGGCACTGGAACGGACATAGACGTGGACGCAAATGCGAGCGCGAGCGCAGACGCAGACGCCGACACGGACATGGACACAAGCCACGGATGGGGGGATATGGGTGCCGATGCCAGTGTCAATACCTGTACCATTGTGGCCGTAATGGCGAATGCAAACGCATTCGAAAAATTCTCAAATTGACAATATTCTACTTGAATGCCGAAGGGGGTGGACAAGCATCTGATGGAATGGACCCAGGTGGTATACCATATACTTTTGATTGATGTGCATGCCAGGCAGCGAATGAAGTAGGATGTCCAGATGCCTCAATATCGTGATCAGTTTCATGATCGACAGTTGGATCGTGGATAGCTTGATGAAGTGGAGTTTTTGCAGAAGTTTCGGTTGTATTAGCCCCCTCCTTTAGACTGGGAACAACATTATGACGACGACGGTGTCGCAGGTACACACGCTTAAAAAATAGCCAAATCTCTACACCCAGCATGAATGCACCAGTTTCAATAAAAACTACCGCCCATTCCCAGGTAAGTGGTGCATGTTTGAAGACAACAGTATTTAAAACCGGAATGTATATAACGGGTACAAGGGTAACGAACCCAAACACAATTGACCAAAAGAGAAATTGGTTAGACCATATGTCACGAATCCATTGGAATGCTTGGGATTTACCCGAATGAGGATGCATACGGAAGAAACTTCTGCGAAAGTCCATCATTTGCCAAGCGAGTAATAAAGCGTTTGAGGTAAGGCAGGCAAACGTCGTAGCTCGAGCACGAAACGCCAAATCACACACAGCTACCCGTGTAGCAGGATCACGATAGTTAGTATTGCAATCATAACCAAGATCACCATTACCGAAACCATAGGCGACAATGACAAACGATCCTAAACACAGGGCAGAAATCCACAGGCCATAGATTAGCATATCGATCATAACCTCGATTGTAAAAATTCCCCGGCGAAGGTCATGGGGTGGACGAGACATGATTTCAGGGACGGCATGCTCGAAACCAAGTCCCATATCAGGCATACCCGACGTCACCATGATAATCCACAAAGCTTCAACTGGTGATATGGGGAAAACAGAGAAACCACGAGAATCTTTGAATGCTAGACCAACGATTAAGACACAGGCCTGAGCAATATTTTCGGCGAGAAGATGCAAGACAAATCGTTTAATATTATCGAACATTCTACGCCCTTCTTCAACAGCATTGGTGATAGATGCAAAATTATCATCGGTTAGAACGATATCTGATGCATCTTTCGCCACATCACTGCCCGTCATACCCATTGCGATACCAACATCAGATCGTTTAAGGGAAGGAGAATCGTTAACTCCGTCACCCGTCATAGCACAAAATTTCTTGCGACGATGCAATGCTTCGATGATTCTAACTTTGGTACTCGGAGCACAGCGGGCAACAACTAATGGAAGGGAAGGAAGTTGATCAATCTCTTCATCGCTCAACTTATCAAATTGTGCAGCCGTCATGATCAAGTATTCACGTATACGACGATCTAATTTATTGAGATAAGCGGGTAAAATTCCGACGTCTTTTGCAATAGCAACGGCCGTGCCTGGATGATCGCCCGTTAACATGTGAACTGATATACCCGCACGATGACACTGAGCAACGCTGGGGGCTGATTCAGATCTTGGGGGATCATAAATAGCTATAAGACCTAGAAAAGTTAAGTCTCGTTCAACATCACTTCGATCTGTATCAGCGATATTTTGGGCAATTTTTTCCTCCACATCGCAACCAGCATCACCATCGGTATCACCCCATCGTCTATAGGCTAAAGCGAGTACACGTAGCCCAAGGTTGCTGAGAGCGTCCATGTTTCGAAGGATTTCCGAACGGTGCTCTTGAGTGATTCGTTCGGTCTTCATATGGGTAAATTCATCAACATTACGGTTATCCGAGGCCGCTGAGATGTTACCTCCGTTTGATGAGCGTCGACCAGGTGCTGTTCCGCAAACTATTTCAACGCTTGCCTCAATAATACGTTCAACAGCACCTTTACTGAACAGGTAACGTTTACCCGTTGAAACTACTTCACATAGAACGGACATTTTCTTAATCGAGGAATCAAAGGGAAACTCGGCGATAACCCTCCAGTCACGTTTTACCAACGGGTTGTAGGTTGTATCACAACCGTTACCTTGAGAGTTTCGTGTTGGCTTAACTTGATCATCACCATCCGGATTGTCGGCCGCATCATCACATAGTAAATCGGCACGATTCAAACCAAATCTAGAAGCAAAAACCAACATAGCAATTTCCGTAGGATCACCTCGAGCTACCCAATTTCCTTGTTCATTCTTGTGAACGTGTGACAAATTAGCCAGTGACGCTACATTTAGAAAAGCTTCCAAGGGTAGATTGTCTTTTAATAATTGATCCTTTGATCCCTTAATCGCACCATCACTTTTTTCGTCTAAACCGGTAAAGTGAATATTGTCAGGGGATTTGTCATTGAAAGATAATTCCCCGTCGGTAGGATTGAAAGGTTCATTTGTCGTTCCTACAGAGTAAGTTCCACTTCCGGGGATCCAAACTTTTTTCGCCACCATTTTTCCCTGAGTTAAAGTTCCCGTTTTATCCGAACAAATGTCGGTGACAGCACCCAAAGCTTCCAATGAACGTAGATTTCTAACGATAACATTTCTTGCTACCATACACTTAGTTCCAGCTGCCATGGTAATGGTCAACAACACGACCAAACTAGCGGGTAACATGCTAACACCGGTCGCAACAGCATATATGATAACTTCACGTCGATTAACGAATTTGTTGGCAGCCATGACAATTAGAGCACATAATAAAGCAAGGCCGAATAAGAGAATAGCGAGTCGACTTAGTTTCATTTGCAATGGAGTACCAACGTTAACACCCAAGAAGCGACCTAGAGCATCAGAAAATGTTAAGGCATAAGCCTGTACGTAGCGATGAGCGGGAGCAGTTCCATCGGGACGTTTTTTAACGGGCCGTCTTTTGCTAGGTTTTTTATTTAAAGCTGAGGCTATTGAACCAATTTCGGTGAACATTCCAGTAGCAAAGACAATACCAATTGCTCTGCCTTTGGTAACAGTTGATGATGAATAGGCAACGTTAATTCGATCACCAGGGCCTAGATCCGTATCCAGGACGACTTCGGCATCTTTTCGGACGGGTAAACTTTCACCGGTTAACAATGCTTCATCAGTTTCGAAATTAACAGCTTGAATTAAACGAATATCGGCGGGAATAGTGTCACCGGTTTTAAGTTCGATTAAATCGCCAGGGACAACAGTAACAGTGGCAATAGTTGAAGCAGCACCGTTGCGTACAGTTAACGCAGTAGGGCTGGATAAAGATCGTAATGAATCCATGGTTTTCGCGGCTTTATATTCTTGGATAAAGCCAATCACGATGTTTAATAAGATGACAGCACCGATCACGACCGCTTCGATGTAAGATCGGATGGCAAATGATACGACCATGGATAGTATCAATACTATGGTCATGGCATTAGCGACTTGACGAACCATGATCTTCGCGGGCTGTACTGAGCCCGCGCTAGCAAGCTCATTACTGCCGTACAAAGCGAGTCGTTGTTCGGCCTCAGCACGAGTGAGTCCATCACGAATATTTCCCTTTAACTGGTTAGCGACTTGAGTGTACGTTAGACTGTGAGCGGGTAGAGACAGTGGGGTTTGGCCGTTGGACTGTCCAGACACATGTTGACCAAGTAGTCGTTGTTGTTCTTGCTTGGATTTTGCCGCTTTCATAATTTCGATTTTTGCCGTGTAAACCCAGTCGTACTCGCACTCACTTGCTGGCTCACTTCACTCTTTAAACTTTCGTGATGAACAAGTAGTAGTAATGAAAAGGTATGTGATGTATGTATATTTAGAAGCCGTTAGCAACCACGAATAGATGCGAAGCAGCGTTTCAATTTTGCTCTGCTCAGCTCAGCTCGGCCCAGCTATGCTCGAATTCGCCTCACTCGTGTGGTTACTCCTCTCAAATCCTTGAGGGGTATCAGCTTGTTTATAATTGTCTCCTCATCGAATTATACTCCCCCCGCATACCCGTGTGTGTGTGTGAGTGTGTGTGTGTGCCAGTATGTGGGTGGGTAGGTTGGGGTGTGAGTATGTGAGTATGTGTGTGTGTATAGGCTTTTACAATCTAACGTCAACGTAATTTTCAATCCAAAATCCCCCGCACAACAGCTCCGCTCCCTACGAAATTTACTATTGATATTGATACCTCGGCACATTTAACCTCTAACTACGTCAAACTACTGCCTGAAATCTTGTTCGTTGTTAGCCGTGTAAACCTAACTAACAAACGAACTACCGGTTTTAAGAATACGAGGATAAACCGTCTCCTTCATGCGGGGCATTCCGTAAAATTGATAAGCGTTAACTCTTCTATTTGTATCACGAAATTCCGCCAATTTTTTAACAGCAAATCACACACGCATACTTATCATTAAAGATTTTTTTAAATATATAAAGGGATATTGCAAACTAAATCCACGAATTTTGACTATTACTCCTCCACATGGAGACTATCGCATATCATCCTTCGGGAGGTGTATTGAAAGACTGGTTTTAAAGGAATTGATAGAATAGATTCGGAATGATTAGATTTTCGGACGTTGGATATTGGAATGGCTTTAGTAAAAGGAAATCTTTTATGCTTGATATTGGGCTTGACGAAAATTACCGTTAGCGGCAATGAAACGGAACGGGATGATGTAGCACGCGCATACGCTAAAGAAACGGCAGGAATTAAAGTCTACGTAGTGTGGTAGTGCAGAGCGGAGCGGTACATTTAATGGAATCGGCTTGCAGGGCAATGGAGCGCAACGCATCGTATTGTAAGATGTTGTATTGTACCGTATCGCATCGTATCGCAGCGCAGTACATTACATCACAGGAATATTTGTCCAGACGAGACTGGAGAGTATCTTCAGACGAGACGACTCACATCACATCCAACGGCTTTTCGTCCTCTCTCAACGGCAAGTCTTGCCCAGCACGTGCCAGATGACTCATCATACATCTGGACTCGGGACGATCGACGAGACAAGTTGGGATGGTTTCCTAATTAGGTAAGTAGCAAGAGCCGTAGGGCTGAAGAGCAAGAGAAGTGCGCGAGAAGTTGGCAAATTTTGAGGGTAAAATGGGAATTTGTAGGAAGGCTTTACGGTTTAGCCCAGGCTTGATGTGGTCAGACAAAGCGGGGCGAGGCAAGGAAAGACGAATTGGGAGGTTGATATAAGATCAAAATTACCCATTTGTGTGCATGATACTTCGAGGGGGATGGGTGCTAATGGATCGCTCATGTTGACCGGTATGATTCAATGCATGTAACGATCTTGCTCCTATTACCCTGGGTGCTAACGAATAATTCGGTTGCTTCTATGCGTTCAATTATGTGATCCACACTAATTTTTCCGGGTTGATTGGCAGTTAGAAACGTTGTTGAACTAGTAATAGTGAAAGGATGATAATACATAATTCTCGGTATCTACGCTTGACTTGTTCGCTTCGTTTCACTATAGCCATGCTACCCTTTTCTTATCATTCAAGTTTAGAGTACTCGTAAACTCTTTTGATCAAACATTTCTTATTATATACACTTTCCAGCCTCTACACGCAATCACCCACCCGATTTACCAGTTCATAACTAAAGCATTTTTGTCCTATCCCTAACCAAAGCATGAGTCTAAATCTAAGCTAAAACCAGAAACATATTCTATCCTATTCTTCTGATTCTATAACCCATACCCATATCCACATCCAAATCCTAGCCCCCTGTTTTCACTCGTTGTCGCTGTTGTCGCCATCGCTACAATTACACTTGTTAGCCTCGCTCATTATGTTGACGTTAACTCCTTCAAAAGCTTGTTAACGCTCGTCAGAATTACACTAACTGTGACATCATAAGCAAACTTTGTCTTCTAATTTACGCGCATACGTAAAGGCGAAAGGTAATTTCATTATGTTTTCTCATGGGCAAAGTCAGACCAACTTAAACTCGACTCCATTTTTAATGCATACCTGGTGCGTATGAGTTAACTGGAGCCACCCACACACCCACACACCCACACTTACACGCAAAGCAATACATATCAAGAACCGAGATAGCGAAGAAGAGCTAAAGGAAGGAGAAAAATATATCTAAACGAAACGAAACAAAACAAAATAACACGAGTCAAGCTTAAGCATGAACCGTATAACTACGCTTGCGATAAGAGTGCTAATTGTATAGCTTAAACGTGGCTTCGTCGGACAAGTGCCAGACGTATCAACAGATATACTGAGCAAGCTACCTCGTCGTATACATCACCTTATTCCCATCCCCATTCCCGCTTCAAGATCTGTTCCAGCCCCAGCTCATCCCACGGCCGCCACGTCGAAATATTGCTAATAATGGCGTACTTTCACCTTAACTTAACTACACCTTGCTCAACATTGGCCCAAAGTTATACACTGGATGACACTAATTACGTCAATCACACGCTAAGTGGGCTGTCGATGACATTATTTATTAGCAACCCTACACTAGCACAACGCGCAAATTAAGTGTTTAGTGATGATCAATTCAACTCCACTTGGTCGACCTATTTGGGCATCCATCCACAACATGGACACTATTATTAGCTGTCCAAATTAAAATGTGCGTGTGCACTTGGACACTTGGGGGAAGCATATTTACGAACCTGTATAGCTTTAAGTTTAGTCAAGTGTACGCGATGAAATTGTGTATGGTGTGTGCCGCGTTAAACCTTTTTACCGTTGGCACGGTACACATCGATATCGTCACCATACGACCATGTTCTCGTATCTATAAGCTTGTCACTATCCATTTACGCTAACTTCTGTTAGCCCAAACCGTTTGTCGAATTTTTTGTTAAAGACTGGTAAACCTTGATATAACGGATAAATATCCATTTATAACGCGAGAAGAGCTGGCGTGTGCTGGGTGGTTGATTTACAGGATCCAGCCTGTCTCACTCGTGCACACGCACGCATACGCGTCCGTGTACGTATGCGTATGCGTATGCGTATACATTTCGGCATACTTGCATATATTTATGCATGCATGCATGCATGTACGCACACACATACGCACGCACGCACGCACGCACGCATGCACGTACGTATGACGATTTATACTTCTACACTTCCGTCCACCCGCATGCATAAAATTACAATTTCCGCTTCCCCGTCATCTAAATGCTCGCCAACGCTCGCGTGCGCGCACGCACCACCTGCCCAACTGTCGTCGTCCTGTTTCGCAGGATCCTAATTCTCCACTTTGCCAACACACGCATGATTGGCCTAAGCGCCTGCAGCAACTGGCTCATACTAATTATCCGCTGGCTACAATCAATCAAACATTTCACTGCGGAATTTTTATCTGTCCTCCCCTTCCCTCCCTTGCCTTGCCTTGCCTTGCCCCCACACCTTCACAAAGTTAAGTGTGCCCGCTAGTTAATTGAAGTTGGCATGATGGTTCCGTGCCCGGGCATCTGTCGGCCGTTACAGCAACAGTGCGCTTCTCGGGCATGCCCATATCTCCAATCCTAAGTTTTGGGTATACTTGTAAGGTGGTAGTCTACATACTCACGGCATACGATGTGCACACCGGATGAAAGTTAATTATATTTGAGAACGTGCTGCGTGCACAACTAGAACGTCGTATTGCATTGTATACACTACGCAAAACGTGCGGTTGATGACTGTTTCGCCTCCCTCCAACATCTCATGTGCGTGCATCTTGTCTACAGCGATTGCCTCGACTCTGTTGCATCAGCATACACACTTTTTCATGCGTGTAAAAGGTCGTGTCCTGCCAGCATGCTGCTCATCGCAGCAGCTTACCCTTACGTAGTTTAGCGCGTATTGATTCTTGCCTGTACTCTTGCACCCTGGTCAGTCTGGCTCAGCTAGACCCCCAGACCCTTCGTTACTGACTCCTACATGATAACTTGCACATACGCACGCGTAAACCAAGCTATATATCCGTGCCAAATCCTCCAGCTGCCAGTATCCCGATTGCTAAGTTCGATTCAAAATTCTGCCAACATGTATGTACTCGTGTGCGAACGCCTTCGTCGTTCCAAACTTTCAACTTATCCAAATTACTCAAAACCATGATAACTATCTGCAAGCTAAACTATTCTACAATTCTGCTGTGCCCACTGTACTGTCCCGCGTTAATCACACCAAGGACCCAACTCAAAGCGTCCGTACTAACTTCCCATCCTCCTGTCATTCAATTGTCAGTACGGATACACTCTCACTCACTCATCAAGTTTAATATATTACACTATTCATGTTACGCGAACGATTATCATTACTGATGTCTTCAAGCCTTTTCTCATCGTGACCGCAACTATTCGCGGGGGTGGCGGCATCTTTTGCCCCGGATTCAACCGTCTCCATCACATCTGGCTTAACCTTTTCCTTACTATCCCCATCATCACATCCATTTACTTTTTCTTCAACATCCACTGTTTGCCGTTGCTTCGCACTAATATCAGGTGTGATTGCTAACAAAGAACCTTTCCGACTACCCCGTTTATCAAGTGTATCCGTCTTCGGAAGGGCTTTAGAAACAATACTCCGCCTTTCGGGAAAAGACCTTTCACTGGCGCCTGGGGTATTATTCACGTAAACGGGCGACACATCATGGTTTATCGGGGATAATGGTTGTGATCTGGATTCGTCAAACCCTCCTCCTCCACAGCCGTTTGTACTTAGTCGAGCACCATTAATTACTGATCCATCTCCACCAATAACACTATTGGGTGATGCAATTGTGTCCCATCGTGGAACCGGACCCCACCTCTGCTCAGCTCTCCATCTTAAGATCTCAGGAAATGTTGCATCCTCTGGCAGACCTGTAGTTGGAGGAGCTTTGGCTGTTGCTGCTAACGACGTTGATGACACAGATGATGACGATGATGAACAAGCCGAAGATCCCGAAGAAAATGTTCCAGTTGATCCTGTAGACGACGATGGAGAGTTTGAAGATGATACTCCACATTCTCGTAATCTCAATAAACCATGACAAGCTTCATCTACAGATCCAACTGCACCACGACCAAATAGACCGTAATCATCTTCACCGACAACTTCAGCCTTTCCCGATTCTAAATCATCGGCAAAAGATGCTAAAAAAGCGCCCCAAGATCTAGCGACGACAATTTTAGTGTCAAAATCACGACCAAACACAATGATTTGCCCGTAGCGTCCGGTAGGACCGGGGTTTAAGTCCACGGCAATACAGTTTCCTCCCCAGTCTCTTGCTAGAGGAATCCAATAAGGTGAAGAAAATAGAGGTTGCACGGCATTGGGAGGTAGGGATGATTGTCGTGATATGAGTCCAGCACGCCAGGCATTCGATGCATGGGGCGACATATTCAGGTTTGACTTTGTTGTATTTGAAGAAGCTGGGAAAAACTGTTGATATTTTTGATGCTGAGGTAGAGTGGGTTGTGTCGTAGAAGATGATGGACCAGCGAAAGTTTTGGTGGGAGCAGTTGGTGGGGTGGAAGCTTGGATTGACTGAAGAATATCCGTTCCAACACGGTGCCAGTCGGCCCATTCGTCAACAATTTCTTCACAATCTAATAGCATGCAACCGAATAATAATCCGCAAGGCCGCCCACCCCTTTCTTGTCCATCGTGTACCATGAGAGACTGCCGCACATCCAAGGGTAAAGTACAGTCTAGAAGATGCTCAAGCTCATTAATATCATTGTGAGTGCAGCCAGTGCACAAATTATCGTATAGCTCGAGAAAGTTTCGCTCTACCCATCGATCGATACGTCGCCAAGAATGAGAAACAGGAGGGGAAGGGGCTTCACCGCGGGAAAAGTCAAGCATAGGAATATTAGGGTTAGAGTGTAATGCAGACGAGTGATTACGCGACTTTGGGAAAGATGACATGTTGGTTGACCGGATACCCGGACGATAAGGTTGGGCGACGGGTGCAGAGTTGACGGGTGAAGAGGCGTGACTGGAGCGGGTAGTAGTAGGTTCGGAGAGGTCTATAGTCGTAAAGCCGTTTGACATTGAAGCTGTGTCCGAGAAAGTATTGAGTTGAGCGTTGGGAGAAGTATCACTGGAGCATGACGAGTGGGGAGAATCGAGATCGGTTCGAATATTCATGGACGTAGTAGCTACGGAGGAAAATTGGGGTTGATTAAACTGAGGTAAGGGGACATGTTGGCCGCACTTATAGGGTGAGTTACGATCGGCATGGCGGTCAGAAGTGGTGAAAGCGTGCCAGAAGGTGAGCCAGGCAGTAGAAATTCTAAGATGAGCGAAGAAAGAGGTTAGAGAGAGGGTAGGAAAGCTTGAAGTAAAAGGTGAGGGTGTAGTTAATGGAGAGTAGAAGCGGGTTAAGGCGGTGAGAGATTGAATGTAGGAAGAAGCTTACGAAGAAGGCATTGAAGTTGTCGAATATGATGAGTTGAATAATGCCGGTATGGGAAAGTTCACGGTGAACGGGAAATGTTGAAGCAAGAGATCTGATGAAGATGGTGAGTAGGAAGGACGGGAAGAAACGAAGTAGTCTGAGGTGTACGGAGAGAAGGGAGGGAGGGAAGGGGAGTATGCTGGGGAACTAAGTAAACAAGAGAAGCGTGGGAGTGAAGAAGTAGTGGGTAAATTTTGGGGTGGGTTAAGTTAAGCATGTAAAGGGAAGAGTATTGAAGGGACAAGGGAAGACGAGTAATATTAGAGTGACGAGTGCTGATGATTGAAGATAAAGAGACAGGTGAAAATTAGTATTTGAAGGTGAAGGATGGTGGTGAATGGGTAAAGTGAGGAAAAGGGCAGCATAAGGGCAAAAAGCGAGACGATTAACAGAATCCGCGGATATTAAAGCTGTAGATGGCAAAGATAATGAGGGTGTTTTAGAGATTAATTTCGAATATGATAGGTTTGAACGTGATGGCAAAGGGGAGCGGTGGGTAAAAGGAGGGGAGAGGGGGGTAGCAATGTGTCGGGTGAGATATGAACGAGATGAAAGTCTAAGGGTGATGATAGAGAAGAGAGAATTAGGAAGATAGGAGACGAGAGGGAGGGAGAGTGTTTAGGGGAGAAGTTGGAATGGGTTTGGTGATGATGGGGGTGGTGGCGGATGAGGTGTATAAGATAGGTAGAGGAGGAATTGACAGTAGGAGGGGTATAATGACGGGCAGAAGAACGAAGGGCTAGGGAAAGAAGTGAATTAGTTGAGGAGGAATAGTGTTGAAAGATGTCAGGTTTGATAAAGATAGAGGTGAGGAGGCTTAGAGATTGGGCAAAATGCAGTAGGATAGAATGTGAAAAGGAGGAAGTAGAGTAGAAGGAAGGAAAATTGGAAGAAGAGTGGTGGAAGTAAGGATGAAGGGAAGATAAGGAAGCGAATGAGAAAGGAAAAGAGGCTTAGAAGAGAGTGTGAGAAAGGGAAGAGAGAAGGATTGGAATGAGGAATGAAGAGGAGAGATTGGAGGGATTTAATTGATGGGGAAGAAGGGAAGAAGATAGGTGGAGGAGGTGACGATGATCGTGGAGTTGAAGAGGGACGGGCGCGCGTTATTTGGGGAGGGGGGGGGGGGGGGGGAAGAAAAGAGAAAGGGAGAAAATTCGGAGGGGGGAGGGGGGACTGGGGTGGGGGG
>WMKJ01000154.1:0-23163 GCA_009733715.1 Herpomyces periplanetae | reverse complement strand
AGAATACGTTGTTTTAAATACCAGTTATATCAATATGAAAATTATATATTTCCACCAATTAGCTTGTTACCAACTATTACCTTGAACTAACTAGAGCATAATGATCACTTTTTCGGTTCAGTACAACTAAAAGTGGTGAAAAAAATTATTATTCCAAGGACGAGTGCCGGTAAATAAATTCCATGCTTCATCGTTGTCACCAACTATAGATTGGGTGTTTTTCTTCATGAAAATTCCCGTGAGCGTATCATCAGCTAGACATGATAAGCACCTCCTCGCCATCCACAGTTCCTCGTCTTCAACCTGAAAGAGCTTGCGTAAACTCACATGTATTACCAGAACATTAGGTAACTAATGTCACCTCGGACATTTACCATATCACATGCTTACCTTGCGTGTGTATCTCTACGAACGTTTAAAAGCCGGTATTTTGTTACAAAGTAACGCCGCGATTGGAATATTTTGCTGTTATGATTTTCTTCACCTTGCTTCTGCTAACTATGATTCATATCTTTTGTCATGTATATGGATGACTTTGCAAAGACAGTACATAGATAGCAAGGTTTATGTATCGCCCGTTGAGTGAGAATTAGCTTACGAGCTAACCTATATAGCACTAGTATCATTTCCGTCGAGGAGTGAAGTGTTGTCATCGGAATGCTGCATCGGTGGGATTTATGTGTTCTCTATCTTGAACAGTTTGTTTTAAGATTGTTATGCTAAGTTTATGGTCAGGACGAGAGATGGGTAGTCTCCCTAAATTTTCAAATTTAAGCTACTTATTGGTAGGTAGCCGGTTACCTAAAAGGAAAATGCAGATTTAACACCATAATAATCGTAGAGAGCTAACTTTAGAGATGTGTAGTCTCAAAGTGGCTTTCGGTAGTCGCCACTGCCTGGTGGAGAGAGCTAATTCCCTTTAGTCCATAGCAGGTAGCTTTGCAAGCTAAACATAAATCGTTTTGGCTGGGTCTTAGATTGCCACTACCGGATAATGCTTTCAGTTAGATTATGAAATCATGGCATCTGAATATTGCTCAAACTACATTAATTATCCTACTAATTTTGCAGCTATCAATACTTGACCATAATCGAATTGTAAATATCTTGCCTTTTGAGATAACTACGAGGGCATTTTTCCTGTTCGCATGTGCTGAGTCAAAGCAGCCCTGGTTGTTTTGCTGATGCTACAGATAGTAGTTGATAGGCTAATTTTGAAGAAAGTGAAGCGGCTCGGGCGGCAAATGCGAAGCAGAGACTTGGTGAAGTACGAACTTGGTCGAGTTCTTCACCTCGTTCCTTAAGTATATATATTAGCGTAGAGCTCCACCATGTTTGGACATTTGGGGATCAATCTTGTTTTACATGCCCCACTAGTAACTAACTTTTTTTACATATAGCTAGCATATTTTAGTCAAGTCATGTTTTGTCTTGTGGCAGTTTTGACTACTGCTGTCTTTTAATTGCTCTAATCGATTAAGGAAAATAGCCTAAAATTGTAATATAAGTTACATTACGCTTTGTCAATATGAAATTGATACTTCCTGGCAGGTAATAACTATGCCCAAAATGCACTATATTTGCATCTTGTAGACTAAAAGCCTACATAATTTTCCTTCATGCCTATCGAGACGCTTAACTACGTCTGAGTAGAGACGCAACGACCCATACACATCACGTTATTAATGCAAGAGGTACATAAAGATTCTGCGATGTTACACGTTGTCATCCAACTTGGCAGCCATGTGATAATTTCCGTGGATGTTTTGCTCAAGAAATGTGCGTCTCCAATTATTTCTTCACAACACCTTGTGTAAATATATTTAAACCTACAGTTACATTACTAATTAATAAAATCTCGTGCTACTTTTAAGTATGAACTTGTATTTTGGGTGAATTTTGTTATTATTATATATATTCTATATTTCAAATAATATTTTTTAAAGAGGTGTACTTCAAAATCTAAACCTGGAACAATAATATTTATATTTTAAAAATGTGTTCTATTTATCGGATATCTATAAAATTATACGTTGTGCAATCAATTTTTATAATCGTCATATTATTCGGAACGGGGACCCATTCTCAGCCAGGAGATAAAACAGGACACGGTACCTATCCGAATACTGTGTACCATGAGCCCATAAATACATATTTGCCAAGCTACTCTGTCTGCGAATCACATAGCTCACAAGAATTGTGCCCAATTGATGATTATTCAGGACTTGCATTGAACTCGAATTATCATCAAAGTACATTGAGCCCGAATTATCATCAGAGTGCATTGAACCCGAATTATCATCAGAGTGCATTGAACCCGAATTATCAAAATACATTCATGATGGAAAGTCTGGAAACCGAGCTCAATGTCCCAATAGAACAATGCGACTATATAGAACCGATAAACACAAATGTTCAATCGACTACTACAGGTAAAAAATAATTTCACTTTTCAATAGTAATGCTTACAATATAATTAGGAAATAGCTTAAAGCCATCTATTGCCGAATTCTACCTTTGCCCAGCACCTTGCAAAACACTGATTAGGCGAAAGATTTGCTCCTCAAATAATTTCTTTGTCTATCTCAGCAATGATGATAGAATAATGATAAAGGCGGACCCAATGTTTTACTCGAAAATTGATGATGATTCCAGGTATGTAAATGAACATATATATATTTTATAACTAACAACTATAGACTAAAATTTTCTTTTAACGATGGAAATCTGATTTCAAAGAGAAAAAATTCTGATACTTGGGGTAAAAAGATTAATTTCATTGTTTTTAACTTATTAACTTGAATTTAGAACCAATATTTAACCAGCCGTGTCCACCGATACCTCGAAAATCGAACAACCTTGTGGCAGAATATGTAAAATATGCACCAAGGCTAGGATATAAACATAAGTCTGATACATCTTATGAGATACGTATGAAACAATATGAGTCACTGAAAAGGCAAAAACTTGTGTATAATAAAACTGCTGGTGGTGCATTTACATTTTGCACTCTAAATAATATTGACTACTTTCTTTTTGCAAAACACACTTGTAGCCAACGCTGCAAAAGTTTCCAACTAATCATGATATTTGCAAATAAATAAATAAAAGATAATTGCAAATGCACTTAAGTTTTCTGTAATAATATTTTGATAACAAAAATGATATATAACATATTTGTACAATTAACTTTTACGGTCCTGGAGTATAGGTGAAAGATTCGGTCAAACATTTGTTATTTCAAAAAACTGTGTTCATGCACTTTAGAGCTCGGGCTATCTAATAAATTGCATGTATGAGGGATGTTGCAAGTTACAGACAACACAATAGATGGAACTAATTGTTAGAATAAAGAAGCGTTCGATATAGTCTGATGTTTTGGTTTCCTTGGCTTGCATTTGGAAATTATGAATGATAGCTTTTTAATATATGCTTAGCTTTGTTTTGTATAGAAAATGAATAACTTGACCTATGTAGAGCCGGTATTACTCTGGTTAAGAATACGCAAACATTGGAGCGTGAAGTATTGGCACTAGGATGATACTAGATGGTCCAAACACCTACATGTTGGAAGCAGTCAGGTTTAATAATGGTTTAATAGTGTCTCTAGTCAGGTTGAAGGATGATTAGTCTCTCAACAGCTTCAAGTAGAAGTTACGAATTGATTGTTATTCCTTTATCCAGTGGTATGAAGCAGTTAGTTTCATTACCAAGTGGTCATAGTGAGCTAAGGCTAATTATATGGTCTCTAAGTGGTTTTTGGTAGTAGTGCCCTCTTAGTGAAAAGATATTATTTCCATAAGCCCAAATTTGGTTTCTTTGTGTGCTCCTGCCAAACATCATGGTTGGGATTTAGATTTTCAATACCAGATAATGCTTTCAGTAAGATTGCATTGTCATGGCTTTTAAACATGGCTTATGTCACATCGTATTTGCTAAGAATATTGTATTTGAAATATTTGGGAATAATCGAGTAGTAATTGTTTCGTCTTCTAAGATAATGGCAAGTGTACATATGCTATTCATGCACGCAAAGATGTGATAGCTATGTCTGTCAAGGTATAGCTTCGGATAGTAGTTTATGAGTTTTTCTTGAAGAAGGATAGATGGTTTAGGCTCGAAATGCAATGTGAATATGAGGAGAAGTAAGGATTTTCGTAGAGTCTTTCACCTTGTTGCTTTTGTATTTAAGTCTGCCTTAACCCTCACTATGAATCGACTTGTCCTTGAGTTTAAATTTAGGTAATCTTTTTTAAAACGTAAGTTCCACTTAGCTAGTATATTTTACTCAAATATTATTTGTCTTGTACCTGGTTGGCATTGACAAATGTGACCTGTAGTTTTTTTGGAAGATTGTCGTCTCTTACCTTTTCTGATTGAATAAAACAAACAGCTTGTTTTATGGTTGTAGCAACATTTATTTATGTATTTACATTACCTTGTGACTTGTTCTATCAAGTAAACTACGCCTAGCTGCAGGGTGAAATGTAACATACAGAGCAGGTTCGGTACCAGTTCGTCTTGTGATTTAGCAAAACCCAAGCAGCTAAATAAAACAAGATTAGTACTGCAGTCACATTGCTAGATTGATGAAGATTACTGCTTAAGCGACAAAATGCTGCGAACTAGCTGCAAGACTACCTCAAAAAACCAACTTACATGATTTTTAAGCATTTAAACTTTGCTGAAAAATTACATAACCCAAAGTACTAACTGAAATTGATTGCCTATCTAACAGGGAGTATAGTGAGTGTGAGTATTCACATGTACCTGCCATATGAATAATTTTTTCGGAAATTGACTTAATTTCACGAAAGACCTTTATCTATGGGTAATTTCATCACACTCTCACGTCTTCTATGTTCGTATCGAGACTCACACTCCGCTACTCGTTGTTTCAGTTTCCTGCTTCTGTTGCTAAGGAGGTATTCTGGTGCTAACACAAAAAGAAATTTTCTGATGTGGCTTTCCCCACGTTTCCGTTCTACTCAGTCATGTGTTCCTCACATAATGTGCCACGTGAGAGATCTGCTTAGCAAATACTTGCTATGCCGGATTTTCTCGTCACTCAGCCTTCAGTAACAGGTCCCTAACAGAACTGTAGATCTAATACAGATCAGGTGATCTCTTATTATGTTAGCACCAGAATACCTCCCGAGAAACGGAAGCAGAGGGCAAAAGCAACGGGTAACGGAATAATGTTTTACTCTGGAATGCCTCAGCATTTGGACTTTACGGCTGGGTGCCACGTCATAATCTCGTTCGTACCTGTTTTTACAGTGCTGATGCTCGTTTTGATGTTTTTAACTGAATTTTCCCAAATTTTTTTTGAAAAGTTTCCGGATTCCAAATTTCCACGCCAAAAGTTATTCTCGCAATTTGTCACGCAGTAGTAGTACATTTAGTTTTAAACGAAAATTTTGGTTATTCTATCTGGCTCATTTCATCTGTAATTTATCTAGAATGTATGTGGATGTTTGCCATACTTAACGGGAAAAATTTTTGGCACTGACACAGTTTATTATTCATTATTGAGTAGCTTCGTTTTACCAATATTTCACAGATATATGATTAACTAAGAGTTGCTATCTGAATTTTTAGGGAATAAGTGCTGCTAAGTGGTTTATAACAGTAACACTTTTCCCTAATTTGACAGCACACACTATTTTATAACAATCTTCGTTACTTGTACCTTTTCTAGCGTACAGAAATTTTACTATATATATCTCATTAAAAAATTTACGCAGCAAGGTACTGGAGTATTTCTGCAGAATGAAAAGGTATGCTTAATTTTTATAACTAGTTTTCAAATACAATATTCAAGTGATTTATATAGAAGTATTTTATTCGATATCTCGGAATAAACACTGACGTTTACATAGAATCACTAATAAATATTTCGCACGAAAAATGCGCATAATTCTTTAATATTATCAGGTCAGTTTGTCTGTAATGATTGGCATTTAGTCAACTCCGTAATTTACTGAATATCAACTGTAAATATATTAAGATCTAGATTTATACTTCTCTATATAAATTTATACTTATCAAACAATTTAAAAATTTACTATGATATTTTTCTGGTTTTTACTGGGAGGTGTTTTTTGTCAACCTCCAAACATAAATCAAAATATTGCTTCCGTCTCCCAAAAGCGTCCAGCAGACGATTCGCCAGCTGCATTTAATAATTCATGCTCACAAAATTCACCTTACAAAATGATTAAGTTATCTCCTTTACCTCACTGGAAACAAGAATATGACATAACTTCAGATCTTGAACATAATACAGCAAATGTCTCGAACAGCACATCAAAGAACCTTGATGGAATTAGGAATTTTCTTGACGCAATACCTTCATCATTCTATCTTTCTCCAAAACCTTTGAAAAAGTCTGATACTATAATACCAAGTTATCTGTCACTTGGCAATCAAAATGTCATGGTGACTTATACTGCTTCTAAGAATGAGTCAGATGAGTTGAAATCAAACCTGTAATAACTTAGATTCAGAGCAACCCTTTCAAATCATATATGGCTGAGTTGGTAATTTAACAGATTAGAGTTTAGCATCGGCGCAGGAGGTATTTTAATAGCAAAACATCCAGATCGTGCTACTTGGGGTAAGGTAACGAATACCAGATATTCAATTCTAACCGTAAATAGAATCGGTTTTTCGACGTCAGGATGCGGTAACCATTAAAACTGTGAGGTCCTCAGTTGCAGCGTTTCGAACTACGCTATTTTTCGGTGAAATATCGAATATTCCATGCGTACCATTTATATCTTCGCCAAATGTTTTTGTCTACCAAAATAGAAATTACTTTATGCGAAGGAAGAGAGTTATATTTGACATTTGTCCTTATGAAAAAACAAAAAATATATATTTTTTTTCACTCAGAAGGCCATACTTGAAACAATGTCTGGATGTTAGACTAGAAATAATTTCCAAAAAAGATGTAAATCCTAGCTAAACACTCAATTGTGAATATATATAAAACTAAGTATATAATTTAATCTACATACTATGAACTAACTACTTGAATGAGATTCAAAGAAATTTTATAAAATTTTGTGTAAATTTTTAAGGAACAAATAGAGCGCAATTCTGTAATCATCTTTAAAACATGTCTGTGGTCATGTTCAAAATTCAGGACCAACCGGAATCGTGATTCTGTTATTGATATGACATTATGGTGATAATCGTCACTTACCTGAAAATATCAGCTGATGTTTCCTGAGAAGTCTAGTGAGGTCCGCTACAAGGGGTTACTACGAATTATCGGCAATTATAGGAGAAAATGACGCGATAATACTGAAGCATTGATTTCCATTATCACTGCAATATTTTAATTCTATCACAATGACATAAAAATCAAGTGGATTAACCTCGCGACATATGCTCGTAGAGACGACAGGGGTAAGTTGGACTCAGGTAGAGTTGCCTTGGTCGTCTCATACACTAAAGATGCCGGAAATTACCACGAAAACTGGGATGTCGAGGATCAGTCTGTTTCTGTTATAGTTGTCTCCATTAATTCACAAGTTCAGCCACTGCTACAAATCTGGTGTATTAGCTTAGAACGATGTCTGTCTAGTCGACACCGATATATATTTATTTACTACTCTTCTTGCATTGTCTATTAGTTTACTTTATCGAACCAGTCTTGCGTAATGCTTCGGCTAGAGTAGTTGCAGCTACTTTGTCTATTTACCCAACAGACGTGGCTGTTCACTCAAGTAAACGTAGATACGACAAGAGAGATGTGCAACATTAAAACGGAGCTCAAGCAACGTGAACAAGGTAAGAAAAAGGATGAACTTCCAATAATTTATAGTAGTACGTAGACTTGACACAATAAATGTAATTAGTCAAAAGGAATAATTCCAGCAAGATGGCAGTTACGATGGTATATAATGCTAATAAGGGATTCTAAAAGTATGAAAAGGAACAAGATTGCTAGTTTGAGGAAGTGCATAAATTAAGGTCCAGCCGCCCAATAAAAAAAATATTAACACATACATGAGTTTGTCAACTGGAGCAGACTTGACTTTCGCTCCGAAAGTCTGTTTGAAGTTAAACTGTACCAAACCTTTTGCATGAAGCTTGCTATCCATAAATAGCATACCTTCGTTTTGCAGGTCAATCCGATACCGGAAGCTTGCAGCCAAAACCGGGAATAGTGTTACACACTCTCACATCACGTGTCATGGTTAACTTGGCAAATAGGCAATATTATTGGGATTACGGATGAAATAGCTACAATCACTTTCATCAGAGTACTATGCAAAAATTGCTCTACAGAGTAGACAGAGTGACAACACGACGAACGCAATAACAATACCAATATCTGTGTCAACCAGAAAAAAGATACGGTCTAAAGTTATTACAGTTCTTACAACAGATTAAGTAGTCGTTGCTTCATGAGTAGTTAAATGAGATTGATACTCAAGATCTCAGTTGTTGTTGGGGTCTCGGACATCCAAAGTGCACGAAATGGCCAAGTCAACTCTATCCGTGTTAAACTCATCTGAGTTATCTCCACGCGTAGATATTGAAATGATATTTCTGGGCAGGCGATAAATGTCACCATTATGTCTTACGCTTGTATTATGAAGGCTGCAAAACATGCGTATTTCGCTTATGTGCATTGTGGCATTTAACACCATGATCACTAAATCACACCATCAGTTGGGATGCAATCCAGCTGACTTACTATCCCCCTGTGCGTCCAAAGTTGGTCTATAATTTGGAATGCGAGCATCTGCATATATTCTGGGCGAACACGTGCTATGGGTGAGTTTCCCATACGTGGTGAAGCGGTGTTGTTGGCGTCAGATCTACCTTTTTGAAGGTTTGAGTGTTTTATTTCTATCTACACTGCCATTTACCATGGAATGGGGCTGACGCTACTTTTATAAAGGTCTAAGTAATCTGGAAGATTTTATGATGTTACTCTTTGGTGAAGTTTAACCCCTTAACAAAAAACTTACCAACAGACACTACTATTTGTGTTGGTCGTAATGGTTCCCCTTTCGACTACGTTCGGTTAGAATTTAGCATATAACCATTATTTTATGCACCAGTACCTGTACTGCCTGCAAAGGTAATGTCAGTATCACCAGAGCATGAAGGCGTTCACCTTTGATTTTTCAGAGGAGAGTATTATCCCAAAACAGAGAGTAAACGTCATGCCGTTCTAGGGCGCATGGTCTACGTCTTCTTTTTCGTTGAAGGTATTGTTTTCTTTTGGTTTTTCTTGGCGCCCTGTGCGTCTTGTCCTTTAGGACATGGTTCAGCCGCCCCATCTTCTGCATCTGCTGGTAACAGCATGTTATTGCCTCTTCCAGTCCTTTCGGTACCTGAACAATGTTTTTGCCTGTTCCGCTCGGCATGAAGCATTTTTTTCACTCTGTTAGTCTTCGAGCATCGGTAAAATGTTGAGTTATTTTCGAGAATTGCTCGCTTTTTCCATAACAACCAATCTGCTAATTCCATCGCTGCCTACCCGCCATTCTCTTGTCGTGATTGCTTGCTCCAAGAAGTCAATACACAGACACATGGTTTTCAGCCAGTTTTATGATATCCGTCTCTCCCCTTTTGAAAAAAAAAACAGGAATTGATAGTGTTTTCACTTAGATAAATCTAAACATTTTAACTGTAAAAGAACGCCACATCTCCCTCATTAACCACCACTTGTTCGTTTTCTTACTTGTGTGCAGTTGTCCTCTCTTCTAGACAATCTGTATTCTCGCATCCCATTCTACTGCAAGCAGAGGGTTACTGTGTCAACACCACGACCGTTTCCTTCCCGTTTTCCTCTTCTGCAGTCATCCCCGCAAATCTGTAACAAACGCATTATCATGAGTTGTGATTCTAGTAATACCCTTCGCTAGCATCCCCAGCGCTGATACTTGAATAAACGGTTATTCGGTCAGAGTTTATGAGGTTGATCGGAAAAAGATTCATTAAAATTAGCGAGATACGTAGTATTAGATTGTGAATCTCACGCTGGGATGCCTTGTACCTCATAAGGGAAAATACAATAAATTTTCCATACCATCTAGAAATTTCTAAAAAGTGATTGCGGAACCATTCCATGATTGAGAGAAGTATTATTGAAGGAAATATCTTAATCAATATAATTTTTAATAAAAATATTTGGGCGTATGAAAGATTACGCTATACACTGTCCGAAATCATGAACCTGGAAAATTGAAGGCTCAGCACAAAAATCCAAAGTTCACCAAAATTATTTCCTATTTTGGTAATGTTATGAAGCTGTAAAACAACAGTTCCAAATTAACTTGAAAGTCGGAAAACTGTTAATCTAGAAAAGGATGTTCAATCACTTTCGAATTTGAGAATGGCTGCATGTACACATAAGGGCCATATCTACAAAACATGCATGCGACTGGACTACTGAAAGATACAGAAATAAGGAATTCTCCGCATCATTTGGCAGACAAAGCACAGAACTTGTTTCATTAGTACTGGTACTTGGAGTTGTGCTTTTTGCGGAACTCGGAAAAAACTATTCATCCGATAAGGCAAACTAATGCCCTCAGATTTTGCGAATGGACTTACAGACAAAAACGGGGAGATGTCCACGGGTTTAGATCGCAATTGGACCTTTAGAAGGCACAGAAAAGGGCATTTTCAGCGCTGTTGTTTTCAGTCCAACACGGGCAAAAGAAAGCTTACCTTTCCTAAGGTCAGGTAACTAAGAGATTTGGATGGTCAATCTTGTGTTACAGATCATCATTTTATTAAGTTACTTAGGCTTTACTACAATATTAAACAAAAAATTTTCTAATCCGATTATTAATGGAGGAGAAATATAAAATAAGACGTATACTTTTACTCATGGGTAAAACGGTTTTGTTGGAAACATAAATTTCATGCTTTCAATGGTTTACTACAAACACTCTTGGCTAACGTGAAGTTGTACGTATTAATTTACCGTTGACAGTGTAAATTACAAGAATTTAACCATAATATCACTTCAGTCTTACTGAATAACGTACAGTTTAAACAAAAAAAGTCCGTTTAAGTCACAACGGGGTTATGACATTACAGAAAGACACACCGGTTACTTTACTAATAAAATATTGGAATGGAACAATACAATGCAAGAGAAAAGTGTTGAAATACCTAATCAAGAGGAAACTCATAAGAAATTAATGATTGTTACTGCAAATTACTCTCTTAACTCCAATTTAAGCAAATGAGTCGTGCAGGGCAAAGTTCCGAATATCACATTAAAGTACCAATTTTTGCAGAAATCAGAGTACGGCTGACCACAGGGGAAGAGAATTAGAATAGATGAAATAATGATAAACAGCAATAAATCGATATATGGAGTTTTGGATTTCATGCTAAAGAAAATTAATTATTTCCCAAAAAGTAAAACAATATCAAGTTACCACCAAATACGGTCGCGTATACGAATATTTACTACCAGTCACATGACCAAAGAGGATGGCGAAGTTGTGAGCCTATTAACGAGAAAAGAAAGGGTAACAACGAAAAGAAGGGAATGAATTTGAAATAAACAATCGCTTGAGGTATATTATACAGAAATACCTTATGCGAATACGGTAAAAAAATACATCAACTATGTTCATAAAGAAAGAGAATTTTAATCATACTTTACCTATTAAAACGAACACAACTTAAAACCCAAAAATTCAAAAGCCTTGAGAGCAGAAGACAAAATTTTCCACGATACTAAACCCAAGTCAAAGAATAATTTTGCAAAATTAGGTAAGCCAATAGTTTGTGTGATTATGTAATGGGACATTCGAATGTGTATAAATTGTGATTAGCAAAATTTCATAAGTTTAAAGATAAAGTATTTGGTATCACTTGTGAGAAAACTACATTTTGCACGATATTCATTTAGAAAAACCATTTATGACATATCTAATTGCCATATGGGTTACAGATTAAATATTAAAGCTTTATATTTCGTAAAATATTCTTATTTTGAACATGTTTAGCAGTTGAGTTTGGCTTTTTGGTTTTTACGGAGCACTGACTGAATTTCCTGTGGCCATGGTGTAAAGATGAAGAAATTCCTTATTGTACACAAACACCCGCACTGCGCGTGGGTCGCTCCAAAGTTTAGAACGCAGTAGGAGAGCCACACCATCATCAGTCCCAACGGCTACCAAAATTATGTCGCCTTCTGGGATTAATTCCGTAACACGAACTTCCCCTACCTCAATATGGTGGGTATTAAACTTTAAGGGAATGCGATATTTAGGCGTAGAGTTAACTTCATAGCTTATACAACCGGTATAAGTGTTATAATATACTCTTTCTAAAATTATAATTCTCAGTCAATATACTAATTGATTTTATTTTTAATAACGCGGTACTAACTGGTTGTATATATCAAATCCGACATGGATTTACGATACGTCATTAATGTACCATCGGTGTCTAGGATGAAATCGGAATTTAAGAAACTATTTTTACAAATTATTCAGTAAGCACGTTGACTGAATAGCTATTTGTATTTTTTACCCCAAATTACTATATGATTCTGGATTAAATTTCTGGCCAAGCAATATTCCATTATTATCGAATATGACACGGCGAAATGAGGTGACATTGCCGGCTCTAGTTTGATCAGGAACGGCCATAACTATTTTAAACTGACCGTAATTTGATAGGACAGCGGAAATATAAAAAACTAAGAGGCCAAGGAGCATTGCTTAAGCTAGGTGATTGTTGAGCGAGGGACAATTTGGCAGAGAGCAGTTTACCATGGAGCCTCCGAAACGATGGAACTGAAAAGGAGTTCTGAATGGAATTTAATGAATTAAATAATTTTTACTTATCTTATCCGAATTAAATTTAATCAACTATTCGTCGACAGCAATACTATGAGATGTGGTAAAACTAAGGCATGATGGTTAATGCAAGCTATTTTCATCACGAAAATATCATGACATGGTAAATTAGATAATACGGTTATGATGTATTAATCCAGATGTATTAGTTTCGGCCAAATCGCTGAAATTTCAGCAGTTTTATGATAAATATTCAAAACGATCAGGGAACATGACAGGTGCAGTCAGACTCCAAGCAAATAGAGCATAACAAACCCACGAAGAGATTATTTTTACCCAACTAGCCCAATACGTACGACCAACGGCTATAAAATCACCAGCTTTGTCCTGAGGATTAACGTTCATTGTGAGCAGAGTAGCAACCCAAGTGGTTGCGAGAAAAAAGACTATATGAAACACACTATAGTTATACTGTATACCACCACGTTCATCGTCAACCATATTCCGTTTTCGTGAGGAGGCATAAAAGTGTGAAGGACTTGAGTTTTCATCATCGGGATCATCATTATAATTGTCATCTATATCATCGAGGACAGTGGGGGGTAAAGCACCAGTTTGAACGGCAGCTTGAAGAGCTGCTATACGAATTTTGCGGCGAGATTCAGGCTGTTGAGTTATAAGATCATGATAAGATGATGCACTAGGGGAGTAGTTATCGTGAGATGCACGAATTCGGGAATATTGGTATGGATTTCCATTAGGAATGCCATAAGTTGCGGCGCGAGTAGTAGTATAGGCCATGGTTAGGAAAGTAACGATAGCACCCAAAACTGTTGATGCAGTTCTTGTTCCGTGACCTCTGACTAGTGGATTGCAGTTTTTGTCATCAGGTTCCATACCAACAGCAGACATTGTGAGATAAGTACAGTATACGGTGACCATCGCAGCTTGAGCTAAACCGGCTCTGGGATTAGCTGATTGAACGATGGGATTGATGGATAAGGCAGACACAATTACAAAGAGAATTAAGTTAATTGTGATAGAAGCCTGATTAATATGACATCCTTTGTGAGCGAAAAAGATGTACATAACAACCGTCATTCCGATGGATGCAGCATACATAGCGAAGGTTGAGCCGACTAGTACGTATCGCCACACATTGGAATCTGAATCTTCGATGCGTTCCAAGCAATATTCCGCCCAAACGTGAGCAAGATCTACAAGGAGAATTAAACCAAGTAATGGGAATAATACAGCACCGGCGAGGGCGAAATAATTGCCCCAAACGACGAAAAAAGCGTCAGGAATCATGAAGCAAATGATGATGCTGGACAGCCAGGCTATTAATTTGGGGCCCCAAAAACCATTTTGTATTGGAGCTCTAGAATTCCTTGAAGTCCGCACACCGAGTAATAGTAAAGCAAGGAATAAGTGTAAAATCCCCAGGGCGAAGTTAATTCGATGAACGGCGATGAAGCCATAACAATCCTTGTTAAGGCAAGTTATTTTCATGGAGTTGAGCGTTAATTTTTGCAGTTTTTTCACAGCCCAGTCTGTTAACATGAGCCATGATAATATTGAGTTGATGAGAAATGTTAGAGCATACGCGATTCTCGTGAGTAAACTAAAAGTATGAGAGTAAGAGTTTTGATTCTCGACATTTTGATTTACGATAAGTAGGAGATCAGTTGATACTTTGGTGATTTTACCTATTTTGACAATTACTGCACGAACGGCATAAAACTGAACAAGTTGCGGCACCGCAGGTTGAAGCAAGACAAGCCAAAACCTAAGAGGATTTAGTTAGTGTACGAGTAAGTATATGATGAGTTTATGCGTTCGTACCGTACCACAGCTTGGTATGAAGAGTAATGGGAGGGATAAAAATGCCCCCATTGTAAGGGTGAGTAAAGTATATGAGTGTACACTAATTAAATTATGAATGAAGGTAAAAGTTCTATTTTAATTTTGAAAGTTTTGATACATAAACCTCTAAACTATCCGTCTTGGAATTTGATGTTTGTATATATCAAAAAGAAATGACGCATGAGTAGATATTCCCTTGGGTTAAATACTATGTGATGTAATGGGAAAAAGAGTTTAGTTTTGCTATAAACTTTAAACCAAATCCTAATGTTAATATTAACTTAGATGATAAAGAGCCGATGAACTATAATAAAAAGAAAACTTCACCTTTTTTTAACATCCAATAATTATTTTTTGGTGACGGATTGATAAATTTTAATGTTCCATACAAACTTATCTCCAAACTCCAATTCTTTTCCTCCAGCCACCAGTCCCACTCGCCACACTGCGCCACATCCACAGTATAGATGGAACGGATAAATTTCGGATTGGCAAAGGGTAAAATCCGGCGTATGTAAGGTCAGGGTAGGTTAAATTCAAGGCTTATATTTACGTATATATTGTAACAACTATTAAAGTTTACCGTAAACATATATTAACCCCAAACCACTTTGCCCCAAACCGATAAACGTTTACATCTACCTTTCCATACCGCGTCCTCCCCACGTGCCCCTCTCCCCAATTACATAACCCACCATCCACACTACGCCACGCAAGCTTCAAGAGGCTGTGCACAACCGCCGGATAGTAAGCCTTGCCAGTCCCGTGAGCATAGGTCACGTGAACGGGAAGGAGGGTGTGAGAAACTTTTATTGGGACCAGGACAAGAATTGCACGGAACGAGTATAAAGACGGATATAATGGGGATAATATTACAGTGGTATGCTTACTGAAAATATATTTTATAATGTGGATAAACTTGAGTGTATGAAGTCCTGTAAAATAGTTATATATTAGCAAAAGTGAGGGCGAAACAGATAAATACTAATTGGACTCCGCTCAAAATCACTAATTAATCATATACCACACAGACATCCACAAAAATACATTCTCATTTTTAGCACAGTACTAACTCGTACAAAAACCAAATATTGGCCGTGCACTAGCACCCATTCTCCCCACTACCAGCGATCAGCGCATCGAAAAGCATAGAATGAGCGCACGTACGTGCCATCAACAAGAAACACAGTAGGGGACAATCAAGCTAATAAATGCAAGTGTAGTATGTACAAGACACAACCTGAGTAGTATACGAAAGTAACCACACACACACACTGACTGACAATCTCAAAAAATCATTAGAATAATGGGAATTTACAACGCAACAGAACCGAGATAAATTGGTAGAAAATATGATCAGAGTCTGGAGTCGGCGCACGCACACAAAACGTAAGAAAGGGGAATGTGGTGACCTTAATGCGTGGTGCTACATCAGAGAGTTAATGAAATAGAAAAAGATATGGAGCGTAAATGAACGTGAATAATGCAGAGATGTGAAATCGGATAATGACGATAAAAAAAACCTCAAAACAATAGATCTATTTTACGCAAAGGAGAATGCGCGAGCGGGCTTGAGAAAGCTTCATTTGCAAGCAAATTATGACACTTTCACGCTATACGAGTTTACACTCGCACATATCGGTCAAACGTCACTATGAATCGACAATACCTTGCCGTAAAGGGAGAGGGGGGGGGGGAAAAGGCGCTAGCACAAATGCGCTCATATCATGATGATGCTAGGAATTCATCACGCTGACAAGCATCGCGAAACTCTTGAAGTTGCATTATAAGATTCATGTTTGGACCAATCCATTTGCTTCTGCGCTTAACAACGTTGTAAGCATCGGCAACGTTTAAGTGAGGGTTTTTATAGATAACATATGCTACCACGAGTGATGCGGACCGTGACACGCCACATTGACAGTGGATAAGAACACGTTTCCGTGATGAAACCTTTTGGTCAATCAACCTAACTAAAACTTTCAAGTCAGACACAATATCGGAATTATGCTCCCAGGGTATATGAATGTACTCGGGCGGCGCATTGGTAACTTGGGAATTAACGTTTACCGCAGTACTTGCGGAAAAGATGTCTTCGTTTTGAGATGTAGTTAACCTAGACGATAATGACTGAGACCGATGAATTCCGCAATCTTGAGACGCTGGTAGTCCACGAGTCTTTAATGATGATAGTGGGCCTGATCGAAGGACAGAGGACTTTAAGAAATTTGGTGATGTGATGGGCGGCTCTAGACAAGTTTGTGATGGCGGTGGCGTAGTAGAAGGTGAAGTAGACAAGTTTAAAGAGTAGTTCCTGTGGGTGAACTTGGATGTCGAAGAAAGAGGTGGACTAAGAAATCGCTTGATATGATGCAACCCAGTTCGATTTTCGTCCAAACCTGGAGGTGATTTTGTGGGATTAAAGGGATTTTTAACTTCCTTGGCTACGTTTATTACTACATCATAGCGAGAAGCTATTTCTGCGGTAGGTTCAAGATACAAATCCACGTTAGGTTCACATATACAAATAGGACCGTTTGGATATGCATCGGGCCTCTGTTCACGAGACAAAGGCAGGTCGAAATTCGGTTCGCTCCAGGCGCCATCCGAATCACAGCCAGCCGCGATTGTAGTTTCATCTGACTGAGGAGGTTTGGAAAACGCAACTCCAAGTTTATCGGATCTGGAATTTTTTGCCGGTGTAATGGACTGAAATATGTAGATGCGGGAATCCATTAAACTGTCCCGATTTTTGCGGACTGTAGGTAAGCTCATTCCGCCGAGTGGAGGAAACTTAGCTGTGGGAAGTGGATAAGAAGGCGATTTTTGCAAGTTCCCAAAGCCCAGTGTCGAAGGTTTATTGACGGCAGTAGCAGGCGTAGATGGATCAAGTCGACAAGGAAATTCGCAGGTTGATGGAGTGGCAATAGTTAACCCCAGACGATTACTTTTCTTTGGTTTAGATGTAGTGAATTTTCCAAGTAACGGAGTAGGCATAGGTAAGGAAGAATTGTTGCGCTCTGAGGTAAGGTAAGATGATGTTGTAGTAGATGTAGCAACACTTGATGCGGGAGCACAGGATGTAGCGGGAAAGCCATGATTGGATGAAACAGCAGCTGCGGCACTAACAAGTGGGAACTGAGCGGTTGAGATAACTTTACCGAACGATGTAGCGGAAGCAGTATTAACAGCAAGATTCTTTAAGTTTCGGTACCGTTTTGCGGGAGAATGTGAAGTCGGACGAAGGAGAAAAGAAGAATTAGCCGGTTGAGGGGTTGAGGATGCCGAAGGTTCAGACATCATGGTGATAACAAGAATGGATACACGCAGGAGAGAAAAAGACCGTATAGTGCAATGTGGTGCAGCACAGATTAGATTGGTGGAAAATAGATGGGGAGTTAAAATCAAGGTAAGGCAGCCAGAAGGAAAATTAACGTTGAAGGGGAAAGTGTGTAAGGTGATAAGAAGGAAGATGGATTATAAGTTAGTTTAGAAGGAAGACAAAAAGAAAAGGTATGGGTAAAATTAAGATTAAAAGTGTGGGTAAGTAGAAGCAAAGCAAGAATGGCGATTAAGAAGCGCGAGTAAGAAAATGTAGGTCAATTAGAAGGAAGCGGTTGCATGCGCGCGCGTAAAACGAAGGAAGAAAGGATGAAAGAGGGCAGAAGTGGAAATGGGAAAAAGGGAAAAGGGTGAAAAGGATCGGGAGAAAACGAATTGAAACGGGGTCGTGTCGGATATATATATACGAGTAAAAAGGAAAAGGGGCGCGCGCAAGACCGGGAAACGGTATCGGAGAAAAAATACTTGAAGAAGTTGCGTCCGATAAGAAAGAATTATCCGGAAATAAATAGGGGAGAAGCGATGAGGACAACGGTAATAAATTGTATAAAATAGGAAGGGGCGATGGAGAGTGATGGGTTTACGAAATGACAAAGCGAGTTTAGGGACGTAGTAGCGAGGCAAATTCAAGGAAAGTGTTGATGACATATAATACTAAAACAGAAGGAGTAAAAATTATTGTAGATTGTTGAAATGTGTGTGTGAACGTTTGAGAAAAGGTTAAAATTTTAAAAAAGTACCAGACCCGCGCAAAAGGAAGAAGTTAGGGCACGTTAAAATGATTGTATAGGGAAATTTTCCTTAGTGTGATACTGCGGTGATTTAGTGTATATGAAGCGTAAGTTTTGGGCATAGTATGGTGCGTATTAACGGGAATGAGGGGTAAAGGGAAGATGAGGATACGGACAAGGGTGACGATGAAGGTGAGATCATGGGAAGTGGAAAAGTTGGCTTAAAGTTTCCTTTTTCAAGAGAAAAACTCGGGTTACAGATGTACGCGGCGCTCCAGCGCGTCGCGCCGCCCCGCCTCGCTCTCCGCTTGCCACTGTTAAAGTGTAAAGCTAAGCTATTTAAATGAATAAACGCGTTATCATCGGGAAGTACGAGCGTCATTTTATGTCATACTTTACGCGTATAATATAAATGTGAGCAATCAATACTTCGGGACTGGACGCACATACGTAAAAATTTATCGCTGCCTGACATATACTAATCAGACTTAATTCGTTACGATTGAACCCGTTAGTTAACGGTTCATCCTGTCTATCGGGTTTTGGGGCTGTCGCCACGGCTAAAAATAAACTAGCTGCATTGCCAGTCTTCACAAGTCACTCGCCATATATTTCAAATATGTTAACCCAATAAAGCGTTGTCTATGTTAACAATTTCTCCAGTGTGTATAAGTTTTAGCAGTCTTGATTTATATTTGCGGATATTTACAACGTATGTTATGAATGTTAACTGAAATTTATCCAATCTTTGGATCTATATTGAGCTACTTTGCATACTACTATAGCTTATTCTTTGGAAAGCTTTGAAGAACTCACTTTAGCGTAGTACCTGCTTGGATAGCCGTTATAACTTACGAGACATTCATGGCTAAGTATATGCACGTTAATCAGACGAATCTGTACCAAGCAAGACTCTTCACGTGCCATTAACGTACGCTACTCACAACGTTCAACGGTTATCATGACCAGTAAATATTACCTGTAAATTCACGTGATAAAAGTCGAAGAAACGAGTAAATCAGGTTCATTGATTAATAACGATAGTAATTTAACATGATAAACGTGCGAAAGTGTGTATTTTCGATTTCTCATTTCATGTCATTTACTCCTGTAGTTGTGGTAGCGTGGACGTCTAATTGTTGGATTTTATTCATACACTAGGTATCCCTTACTAAAAGCCAAAGTTAAGCTAGTCCAAGTTAGTCAATCCAAAGTGTAAGCTAAGCATGGGGGACGTGGGAAAGCCAGCGAGTAAGTGATAAAGATGTATATAGATAAATTCGCTTGTGTAACCGACCCGACAAATTTACCCATGTACCTCAGTATACGTACGTTTACACAAATTTGCGTGACCAGTATCATGTTAAAACATTAAGTAACTTCAATGTACATACACCAGTTTCCCGATAACTTAATCAATCATAGTCCTACAGTGTGATGGCACGCGCCCACACCGCCGGGTGATTTACAGTTTACCAAGACTCGTGAACTTTTCATGGCAAGGAAACGCGTTTGCTTATCCACTGTTATCCAGATCAAGACCTGTGAAACCGGTTGGACAAATAAAAATGAAGTAAGTACGAAAGTAGAAGATAAAAAGTTAGTCCTCTTAGTGGCATATGCGCTTTTCTGTTCGCTTAACCCAACGATGCCTACACGTATTATATCTTATACGCTAGCACATCATTGTTAACCAGCAAAACAGAGCATCCTTCGTTTAAACTTGTTAAGCTTAGCTTATACTAATGCCACTCTTTGCACTGCTTTTGTACACGAAAAATTTTATCTGATATGCATACACTAACCAGCCTTACCGCCTTTAGAAAATTCCTCCGGAAAAAATGTTCGAGAATAATGCCGCATCATGTGACGTAGTGTTAAGAGTCACATGACAACTGGTGGACGAAGGACGATATAGCGAAAGAAAAGGCGGTGAAGTGGAATGGATGATATTAGATGGGTTGTTTCATAACTGTAGGTAGAAGGATAATTAATCTTTTGGACATACCGTAACTTTTGGGAGTGTATATAGAAACGAGTCATATACAAACTATCCGTAATAAGCTTTTAAAGTTATTACACTAGATAGTATATAATATTAAATTGTGCATTAAACTTTATACACCCTCGCAACAGCGTAAGTTGAAGCTAACGAAAGTTTATGAACTTGTGTCATGCACACAAAGTGATTAACTAGGTTATCATAGATGAGTAAAGTTGGTTTAATAACTTGTTCACACTTTGATTATTCGTTTTAATAAGGTATCGATTATATCTCGAAACCCTACATGCACACACACTTGAAATATATGATAATTAGGTTAAATCTAAGTGAGCACGTGCTGAATCCAAAGAAGAATCTGGGTGTGTGTAAGACTAGATTCGTTCACACTTTCCCTTACCAATTAGGAGGTACCACTTTTCTGAAACATTGTCATGCCACTTTCGGCTGGTTCGGATCCGTTTCACCTTGAACGTTCTTTCCCCCTGTCAGCGTAAGTGGTGTATTAAGATACCGTTAGCTTTAATGTTAATACGAGTATGCGTGGGTGTGCATGCATGCGTGCATACGATTCGTGAGTATACACTGGTATATAGCTCAGGAATTAAGTGTACAAGGTTTTCATTAAAAGTGTACGGATGCTTGTATACCCTGCTGGATGTTGAGCTCCTTGGGCAAGGAGCGTTTAAACTTGATAATGGAACGTGTATCGGGTAGCTCACCACTGGCATGTGATAATAAGGTAGACGGAGCGTACAGACTGCCTATGCATGTGATTAGCATGATTTATCGTATGCGGGTATACTGTTGACGAGAAATCTCAGTTGGTACTACGCTTAACCTTACGGTTGTTTACACATTTGAGTAGCTTATCTGCACAAGTTTTGTTAAAAACAAGTATACACACGGACGAGATAACTCGACTACACTTAGGCTAATACAACCAAGATGTATGCCGTACAATCACATTTAAATGATAACGGGTGGATTCATACTTGGTAAATGTTATCATAATTTTTCATCCATAATTTTAATGCTAATCTTTCTAAAAGATTTTTGTCAAAAATGAGATAAATTAGCATGAATTATGTGCGATTAGCCAAGCTACGAATTAACGCATAAGACGCTTAGATTAAGGTGAGAGAACATTGGAAAGTTAACGGTAAAAGCGCTTACATCCTACTCTATCATAAACCAACTCTTTTAAAAACGTATAAAAGTTGAAACAATTCACGTGCACATAAATTTGTAAAGCCAAACGACAGATTCTTTGAGGTATTATCACAGTTCACTTTACGCCGTACGATTTATCTCCTACACTAAACCAACGCATACAACGTATTATACCATGGGATTTTCTCAGCCACGTTTTACGATGGAATGCGCCACAGTTCTGGGTGGAAGTAGACACGTGTCATTTGGAGGATGGGACGGGATGCCGAAACGAATAGTGGAAGGGTGACTAAAGGGAGTAGGATTTAAGGGGTGGCTTGTTGGCTAAGAGAGCACAAAATTTTGAAAATATTTTGACAATATAACGTTCCACACAATCAAAATTAAACCAGCGGCAAACAGTTTGCATTCTAATGATATTAACTCACACAAGCTCGTTCCTAGTATTATATACAACCAGCTGCAGGTAGCTTTTCCTAACACAAATTAACTAACAATACTTTAGTGTATACGCATGTATGATATGTACGCGGCGCGCAAGGGAATATGGACGGGGACGATATTTTAGCACTACAATATACTTTAACTGTAGACACATCCTCGGTTAACATTTACGGATGAAAGACTTAGACTATGCTGAACCGGTATACACCCTCCAACAGCGTGTTTGATCGGTTTGGGCGTATACGAGATTATCTACCTTGACTAATTACTAAAGAACGAACGAACGAACCAACGAAGAGCTAACAAGCTAGTGAGCGAGCGAAAGTATAGTTTCAAACGGATCTAGGTTCGCATGATTAAACAACGTTATAGCAGTGTGGTTCGGTTAAAGCACAGGTGCTATCAAGCTATACAGCCATATAACGAGCAAATTCGACTAACCTAAAGATTACATTTTTGCTTGCTTGCCGGCTTGCTTGATCGATCACTTACTCAGTCTACTTTGTCTAAAAATCTAATTGGCAGTGCGCATCTAAAATTTAACAGAATGTTTTCCCACGAGCCATCATCTTATTCAACATCATTTATTGCAGCTGTCCAAGCTAGTTTATCGGTAATTATGCTCATTTTGTACGGCGGTATTGCCGCGCATCTTCGCTTACTCGAAAAATCCACGGCTCAAAGTCTATCAAATCTGGGCGTTAAATTGTTTTTACCCGCCCTATTATTCACTAAAATTGCTTCAGGATTACACTCATCATCTATTCATCCATACATAATTATATTTTTATGGGCCATTTTCTGTCAT